>CAEGAE010002179.1:0-19145 GCA_903067095.1 Girardinus metallicus
AATAATTATTTGGTTTAAATTGCAGCATTAAGTTAAAACTCACAATTCAAGATTAATGAACTTAAAAAACAATGTTTAGACAACTTGTCTCTTGTTAAATCGACTTCATGAAATTTAATTTCTGAGTTAAAACCAAAACTATTTTCATGTTGACTTAAATTTCATTTTCAAGTTAAAACATCTTGAAATGTTTTTTTGTTTTTTTTTTGCAGAAAATGAGTTTTTTGCAACCCGTCTGGACACCAAGCCGACATTTAAAACGATCTGCCTCAATATGCGTGAAGAAAACTTCGTGCCTGGATTATAAAGTAAATTTTCATAACTGCATTTAATCTGTTCACTCTACATATTCAATGCAAATTACCTCCATTAAAGCTAAACAGAGTTATGTTAGGGAGCTAAATCCAGTGATACATTTTAGCATGAACGTACTGTAAGAGAAAAGAAGCATCTGTAATGTAGGTTGCTTATTTCTGCAACTTCTGCAAAAAACAAAACAAAAAAAAAAAACACTTTTGAGTTCTGAAACCACATTAAAGGATCAACCTGCCAATCTCTAAAAATGCTTCTTCAGTGCAGTTTTCTCGCTCCTTCTCACAGATAAAGATGCTTGTCAAATATTTTTGAAGTGCCTTGAGCAATCTGCACGCAGCACATCAATATTAATAATCTCAGCTTCGGATGCTCTGAACAAAGTGATGACAAAGACGCTCATGCAAAACATGAAGCAGAGCACTTCTGCTTTTACAGCTTCCCTTTATTTTTAACCAAAATTTCTGCATTCAAGGTTTTAAAAAAGTAATGGAAGTGTCTTTTTTTAACCCATTCCACTGCACGTCAGTCGGTAAGAGTGGAGGTACCTGAACGCATCGTAGGACTAACTCAGAGAGACAGAAAGTCAAGCTCCTTGTCATTCACGCTGAGGGTTAATTTAGCATCTCTAATTAACTCAAGCCGCACGCCAGGCTCAGTGAGAAAACCTGACAAGAAGAGCAAAGAGAAACGATCCGACGTTTCCGCACAGCCTCCAAAAGCCAACAAAAATCAAGCCTGCAAAATTTAGCATGTGATATTAATTAAAGTCGTTGTTTTGTCTGTTTGCTATTAACACTGACACTTTTCTTTCTCAAAATCCACAACTGTTCACAAAAATAACCTCTCAGGAAAAATATGTGAATAATCTTTATAAATCGCTGAAACACTTTTTTTTTTCTTCTGTCACTGAGCACACTCTGGTGTGACAGATGACAGCTGCAAAACAAAAAGCTAAAATTACAAACACACGATTTAAACGACACGTTTTATCCTGATCCCTCAAGTTAAGCCAGCGGTGAACATTTTGTTTCTTTATTTCTTACATCTTATTGCATTACAGCCACAAACCTTCACGTGTTTTACTGGAATTTTATGTCTGGTTTGCATTTTTATTCACTTGATTTTATTTAGTGGGACTCTGATATCACTAATTAACTTTAAAAATCCATAACTTAGTTTAAAGAATCAACATGTGCTTAATTTTAAATTTAATCTCAATTTATGTCCAGCTGTTCTCCAAAGTTTTGTTCAAAAACATCAGTGAACAAAATGTATCAGGGAAACCAGTTAACTGTTCAGTTCAGAGCAGAACCAGGTTATAAACCGAAATATCACAAGTGGTGCTGAAACGATTAATCGCAATTAAATCGATTATTAAAATAACCGTCAACTGATTTTTTAATCGATTAATCGTAAAATGGAGTTTACAGACCCAAAAAAAGGACAAATTGTTTGAAGAATAACATTCTCGGAGCAGTAAAACAGACAAAAATGTACAAAAAGTATATCAAGTTTGCATTTAAGATAAAAAAAAAAATACATATTTTCAGTACCCAGAACTCCTTGAGCAGCAGTTTTAGCTTCTCCAGGCTCAAATTCTTTAAAAAAAAAAAAAAAAGAAAATCTTAAGCACTTTTTTTCTATGGAGAATAATCAATAAATCAGCCCTAAACTGTATGTTTTCAGCTACAGATGCTATAAATGATCACGTGTTCACCAAATGAATGCTGTTATTGGAATACAGTGTTTATGTTTTTATTTGGAAATTGAATTGATTCTTTGCTTTTGCATTTGCATTTTTTTATATACATATTTCTAATATTGTGCAAAAATGTTTGAATAAAAAATATAAGTCATCTTAAAATGGAAAAAGTTTTGCACAACTGCAAACCTTCATGAAGATGCTCAACTTAAACTGATGGAGAAATCAGAGAAATCTGGCCTGAAACAAACACAAATGAAGGTCACTGTTGATAAAAATACGTTTTATGAGTCTTCATTTGCAGCACTTGGACTTTTGGGCCTTCATGCAAAGTTCTATACGTCACCAAAAACGCTTTACAAAATCCTGAATATGGCCTCACCTGGGAAAACACGGTGGTGGTCGTGGCATGCTGTGGGGATGTTTTTATTAAAGCAGTCACAAAAAGACAAAAAAAAAGATGGCAGCTCATGTTCAAGGAACAAGGAACCAGGACAGTCAGGAACGGTGGAATGGTTTAAGTTTATCATGTCTTACAGGTGGCCTAGTCAAATCCCAAACTTTAATCAAACAGAAAATCTGAATATAAATGTTTTGCAGTTTTTTTTTATTTGTAAAAAAGTAAGCAAACCTGAGAGATCGTCACGGAATAGCTGGATTCTGTTTACTGAGAGATTCTATTCAGAGGCATCAGAGTAAAATTTTCCTTTTACTTCACAATTACTTCAGATCCAAATTAAATGCATTGAAGTTTGCAGTTCCAATATGACAAAATACAAAGCTGCTTTCTTATTCTGTGTATTTATGCGTTAGTTTAAGGGAACCACACAGTGATTGAATTGAGTTTGATTCTGATCTCTTTTACTCCGTTTCTGTTTAAACTTGAGGCCTCGATTCTCTTCAGCCGCTGCACTTTTCTGTGTTTCTCTTGTTCTGCTGCCAAAGCCGGATCGTCCTCAGGAACCGGGAGCAGAATCAATCCTGGATCTCACACAGTCGGGGGACAGGAAACCAATAAAGGTTTGGATTTATCTGAGCTCTTGAAAAAACAATGCCTCAGAAGGCGCCTCATCTCAAATCAGCAGCAGCAGGGTCCTGCAAATCTTTCAATGTTTAATCTAAAACTGTGGCAGATATAAAAACCAGCAGCCTCTGAAGAGAGCAGCTTTTTCTCCCTCTCTCTCTAATTTACTGGAGCTGTGATAACTCTGAAAGATTCGCTGCTGTCGATGGGTTCACGCTCCATTAGGGGTTGATAAATCTGAAAGGGTCGTGTTGGTGTTAACGGAGCGGCACAGAGAGCCAACTTTGATCTGTTCCCAGTCTCACTCCATCGCTTCACTCCCCCCACTTCTTCATCTTTGCCATTAATCCTGGAAACCTCGGCCAGAGAGAAGAAGTCTCTTTCTTGTGCTGCGCCAGCATCACGTATGGGAAGAAAGTGATGCAGATTTTTCTAGATAACGCGATGGCCGTGATTTTAATGAAGCCGATTCCTGCTGTAACCGTGGAACTTTAAAGAAGTTTAGGAAAACGGCAAGAAGTCCAAGAAATTCATCAATTTTCTGTTAATCGTTTAAACTTGACATGGATTCTTCTTATTGAACAGTTTAAAAAAAAAACAAAAAAACCCTTGATTATCAAGGAAAAACCAGTGCATGCTGGGAAAACATGCAAACCCCACACAGAAATACATCCAGCCAGAATTTGAACTGAGATTAAACTCGCCGTGCAACTATTTGCTCTCAGTTTTATTTAGGAGTAGCAGAGTAAGGAGGGTTGAATGCAGATGCTTCAAACATTTAAAGAGGATCATTTTTATGTTTTTGTTTGGATCTCGACTGCTTCTACAAACAAATCAAGTGCTTAAATAAAATTAAATAAAAAAACATCCATGTTTTGGCAATAAATTAATGTTTTTTAGTGTCAGGAACATGAGTCGTTGTTTCTCAATTTTTGGAAATTTTCTGAGTTTCAAAATTTACAAATTTTGGATTTTTTAAAACTCAGAAATTTTCTTGTTTTTTCCATTTCAGAATTTCTCCGCAAAATTTTAAACTTTTGAAATTCAAAAATTTCCTTTTTATTATTATTTGTGACTAATCTCAAAATTTTGGAGGTTTTCTAGCAAACTTTCTTTTTCAAAAATCAGAAATCTCATTTTTTCTAGAGAATTTCTTAGATTAATTTCAAAATTTAATAATTTTTCTAGCAAATTCTCAACATTTCAAACTCAGATGTTCCCTTATTTTTTCTAGACAATTTCTGGGAATAATCTTAAAATTGCAGATATGTTTTGGTGGCAGTTTACTCCTTTTTTCTATCTACAATGGCTGTGATACGCAGTCAAAAGCGCATCCTCATTTGAGGACAAGTCAAAATCACAGTGCCACCTAGTGGCCTGGCATAACTACAGCAGCTGCAGTTAGCAAACACCTGGTGGAGCTGAATATGTTCTACGCTCTTAAGAACTGCTGTAAATGGAGAAATGTTGTGAAGGCGGATTGTCAGAGTTTGTTTATTCCTTAGATCTACAAGGACTTAATTTAGTCAGGAAGGGATATTGTAACCTTCTACCTATTTGGCCTTTTTTATTCATCAGATGTGAAATAAATCCTGCAGCAGATGGGAATATTCAGATCAAAATATTCATATATCTGAGCTGGAAAGATTCCCCCCCATTCAGTCTCACCAAACTATGAGTAGCTAAATGTCAGATGCGCTGACAGGAGCTGATCCTCCTGCTGGTTTTCATCTCCTGTGGCACCAACTTACATTTTACAATAAAGTTTCTGCGCTGACAGTGGTGTTATTTGAACCACAGCTCTTCTGATGGCCTTCGCTGTCATTGAGCAGACAGTATAATTACACTTCATCAACTAGCTGCAGAAAAATAACATCATTCCTGCTGTGAAGAACGCTGTCAGCAAACAAAAACACCAAATCATTAGAGCATTTCTTCAGCAATAACACAACCAGTTTTCTACTTTAGATTTTGTTTAAAGATGTTCTCCTGCTCAGATTCTGGTTGTTATATCTGAGGTTAATCCTGGATTGGTTTGAGTCGGGACAGATTATAAAAATAAATCAGATCTGAAGTAAAAGGTCATGAAGTCAACAGCATCATTACACATAAAATTAAAGCTGCAAGCAGCCTCGGACGGCCTTCGCAGCTCAGTGCTATTGGCGAACGCGGGGATTCCTGCACCGCCGCCCGCTCGCCACCACAAATGCTTTCGCGCACTTCCCACACTTGCCCAATGCGACCTTTCTGTCTGATGAGGTCTTATTTCTGGAGCTTCCCAAGAAAAAAAGGCACTTCCTGTTCTGAGGGGGCGGGGCTTAGATGACATAAGACTTGACTTTATAGGATCATCAGGCACTAAACCAGGATCACTCATGCAAAGTTTGGTGCAGCTCAGTCGAAACATGTGTAATCTAGAGTCAAACATATGGCAATGGCATGACGGGTCACTTCGCCACGCCGCCACGCCCACCTCCGGTCAGGGTTGTAGTACACATCACACCCACATGTCTTCTGTCTCTGGACACAGTTTCATGTTGATTAGGTCAAAGGGGTCAGATAGAGACCATTCACAGTAAAACATGACACTTCCTGTTCTCAGGGGCATGGCTTAAGTGATGTCATCATTTGACCATTGGGTATTATAGGTCACCCGATGATGACCAATCACTGAAAGTTTGGTGCCTCTCAGTTTTTGGGCAGGAGATACAAAAGTTTTGTGTTTCATGGCGAGTACGCGAACTTTGACCCCTGGCAACGCCCCTTCCGCATGCACGAAAACTCACCGTTATGACAACTTTGAACCAGAGATGCCTTATGAACAATCTGACCAAGTTTGAAGCCGATCGATTGAAATCCTTAGAAAGAGTTCAATCAAATGTGGAGGCTGTAAACGGCCAAAATGGGGTTAAAATCGGACCTTCAATCCAAAATGGCCGACTTCCTGTTTGGTGTAGACCATGGTTGCATGAGACTTGTGTGCATCTTGGGGAGTTGTACAAGTGTGCCAAATTTAAATATTATTATTTAAGTATTTAGTCATTATTTCAGCTTTACTCATGCAGAACTAATCTGACTGTTTCCATAGCAACCTACGTACCGAGTTTCAGATCTCTATGACTACAGGGGGCGCTGTAGAGCAGCTCGGCCACGCCCACTTGCGATTCCACTGGAATCCGAAAATTTTTGTCGGGGGACAATTTTGGGTGAAGTTTGGTGAGTTTTTGGATATGTTAAAGGCCCCAAGCAGCTGCGTAAAACTGCGATTACAATAGGCCTTTGCCAGCGCTTCGCTGCTCGGGCCTAAAAATGATTTTCTGTCCTACGAGGAGCACTGATGGGATTTTAACTTGAATTGTTTATTTTATTGATCATTTAGGAAAATGCTGCTGTTCAGGCAGGAGTTACATTTGTAATATTTCTCTCCAAAGCTCCTGGGGATCTGGAACCCTGTTGGATTTTTTTTTAAATGAACAAAACTGATGATCTCTGCCAGGAAACTGGAAATGGATGAATTAATGTATTTTTTATGTTGGGAGGATTCCTTCCCATCACCCTAATCTTTATCTGCCTTCACAGATTCTGGTCTCCAAAACTTTAACATTTCTTCCAGTCAAAAGGAACAAGCAGGTAAAACCTTAAATCTGTCCTGAGTGTGAATAAATCGGGGCTCTAAAATATTTTTTTTATTTTAAATGCCATATTGCTTCAAATGACAGAAGATTAAGCTAAGAGAATATAAAAATAAAATTACAAGAATAAAGAAATAACATTACCACTTAATTCTGGTATTATTTTGACTTGATTCTGATCATTTTTTTTCTACTTTATTCTGGTATTATTTCAACTTTATTCTGGTATATTTTGATTTTATTCTCATATTTCTTTGACTTTATTCTGGCATCGTTTCAACATTATTCTCATAATACTATGACTTTGTTCTCATATTGTTTTGACATTTTGACTTTATTCTCATGGTTTTATTTTTTTCTTATTATGGCGTAGCTTCGTACTTTGTTCCCGTCATATTTAGAAAACGAAATAAAAAGAGCTAAATTTACTCTCCAGTTGAGCTCAAGAACAATTTATTTTTAAATAAGCATCAAAAGAGATAAAAGTAGAAACCTAAAGCTTTTTCATATCGTTTTACCAACAATGACTACAAATTTACATCTATTGATGAGAATCTTTTGCATGACCGTACTAACTGCATCAATTCTGACCATGATTATATAAGATTTCAGATTGTCCTGTGAATCGGCCTTCTGTTCGCTCATAAATTACGTTTTGTCATTTTTCCAGCGTCGTGTTGCTTCTGTCGCAGTAACTTGCGAAGCGAAATCTCTGCAGGGAAAATTGATTTTTCACGTCACCTCTGCTTCCTGACTGTCTGTGTGCAAAGATTTATCTAAACTAACAAGCATACAAGAATGAACAAACAAAACAAAAATCTGAGTCTGCGGGAATCATTTTCACTTTTGTCTTCTTTCTCTTTCATGTCGCTGAAAAATAAAGACGCTTTATAGGTGCAACAGTTTGTTGAGCTAGAGTGGGAATCTATCACGGAAACAACTTTACATTTCTGTTTGAAACATTTCCAACTTAATGCAGAACATCAGCCATCAAGAAACTGTTAAAAAGATACTCTACATGTGTTTATTTACCATTTCTCTTTTAATCAAGTCATCAATAATCATCTGGATTTTAATAAAGAATAGAGATGAAAACAATTAATCAAGGCATGATTAATTGTCATTAATTAGTTCCAATTGATTAACAGATCTTCTTTCAGTGTTGTAGTTTAGCCCCATTGGTCATGTTTAAACAAGCCAGTTGATACAGAAACAAAGATGGCAGCAGGATCCCAGAGGAAAAGAGAAAGTCCAGAGTCCGGTTAAAAGCACTTAATAAGGTTCTGATTTGAAATATAAACGCTCGCCAATCTAAAAGTTTTCTTTTTTATTACATTTTATAAATAAGTCTATGTTTAATAATGTGAGAAAACCACAATTTTCTGATTATTCAGTCAGTTTTTAGCATAACTGTCACAAAATGTACAAATTTTATATATTTTTAACTAAAAATAATTTTTATATATTTTTTAACTACCAATAAGTAATGTTTTCCTATTTATTCTGTTTTCTGTTTCAAAAGTGTTTCATATTTTCTTGCTATGATAAAAAAATACTTCATTTGTTTGATATTTGAGTGTAGTTAGATCAAAAATGTGCAGTCCTTATTCTTGCAGAAAATATTTAAAAAGGGTTTTCCAACATGTTCAGAGTTTCTTCTCATTGTCACTTTAGTTTACTTACATAAAAAGCTGATCAAGTTGGTTGTGTTTATAATTTATTATGCAGCAACGGGGCAACCACATCATTCCCTTTGGTTTCTTTATCCAAATGTAGCGTCACAGAATGAAGCTTATAAAAACTTCATTCTGCGACGCTACATTCGGAAGCTCTTTGACCAAAATATGCTTCATCTTATGATTTTAAATCTTAGTTTCAAACCCATTTTATAAATTTAGTTCTTCCATCTTCCTTTAGTTCTTCTTTTCAGTGAAGCAGAAACTCGCTGCCAGATGAAGTTTATTTGTCCTACAAAGGATCCTGTTCCTGTTCCACCTTAGACATGTTGGTTTTCCTCCAGGTTTTTCTGCCTTTGCTGCCAAGCAGCTCGTCTGGCAGCGAGCCAAACAGAAATGAGCTGCTGACTGCCAGCAGTTTCTACTTTTTCCAGGGTTGCTTCTGCAACGTTGAACTCTAAAACATCCCAGCAAGCAAAACAAGACAAGGATTCGGACGTTAAAAGTAAGCAAATTGGGAAATTCTCCTTTCTGAGGACGGGAAAGAGAATCAGAAAGTACGTTGACGCAGCAGCACCAGTAAAGGCCTGGTGGGCGACACAAAAACGACAAACAGAACCGGTTATTGTTATGCTTTGGAGTCTGGTCTTTTCCCTAAATGTGCAACTTGATGCTTACAGGAGACCTTTCATGCTAATGGGTTTCACATAACATGTAAGATGTTTATTACATTACTTTGCATAAAGTAATTCTTAGAAAACGAGATTTCAGTCTGCCCTGTTCTTCCTGTTTTGAGCTGCTTTAGGGCCTCTGTCACTTTAAATCCAAATAGTCTGCTGCTGGCCACGCCCCCAAATTCAGCATCTACACTCGCACATGAAAATAGCTGCAAACAGATGCGGAATTATACAACCATACATCTTTGAAAAGCAGAAGTGGGGCCTCCTGCACAATCAACAAGAATAGAGCCAGTGGTTTCTGGACGGTAAGTCAACAACAAAACTCTTGTCAGCAGCCATTGTACAGCGGTAAAACCAGCTGACCAAATGTGCTGGAGTTCAACGTGGGTTGCTAGGCAACGGTGCATTAAAACGGCTTGTTTTCCAGACGCCCAGAAAAATTTACTTATTGCCAAAAAATAAAATAAAATGGCTGGCTGGGTTATTCTAATTTGCTTGGACTATTTTTTAAAAGCAGTTGAGACTCAAATGGAAGAACAAAAATGTGAATTTTGAATAGTTCCTCTTTAATCTTTGCCTCAATTCTGATTCTATTACATGTGACTGAGCTTTGCGTTCATAATGATTTGATCCTGGCTACAGCAGTGTGCTTACTGCCTAAAATGTAAAATGAGGATATCATTTCCTGATTTTTTGTCATATTTCAGTTTGCTCCCTCTATGCAACATATTTTCATGGTTACACCCAAAAGACTGTTCAGGGCAGCAGGAGTCCATCCTCTCCTCTCCTCCCTCCCTTCTGTTCTCACTCCATTGCTTCCAATACGGAGAAGATAAATCACATGCCATGGAGCCATTGATGTGAGGGGAAATAGATGGGCCATTTGTTGACAAAACTCATTTTCCCACTTCCAGGTAATAAAATACTCTCCGTTTGGGTTTTTTCCACTTCTACATTTTTTTCTTTTTGTTGTTTTTGCGGATGTAGTTTGGTGGACACACCGTTCCTCCTGTGTCGCTGGTTTGTCCTGACAAATGGATGCGTTTGGTGGTGGGACTGGTCAAAACACACACACCCATGAGCATGTCCTACTAAAAAAAAAAAAAAAAAAGAAAAAACTCAACCTCTCACTCACATTTAAGGTATTTTCACACTTCGTAGATTCCTGTTATCAGCCCGGTTTCTTTGAAACTCCTCCATCATTTATCTGCAAATGAAAACCAAAAGAAACTAAATGTTTTGTCATCAGATAAAACTATAACAGGGAACATCTAAAAAATGAGGAAAGTCTCAGCAGAGTTAATATTTAAACTGTCAGACTTTCCACCAATAGAGCACAACAATAAAACAACAAGTCATGATCTGCGATAAGTCATGTAGTTTTTGGTTTTGATAATTTATTATTTAGTTTAATTTGGTCTTAATTCTTTAAATTCAGTTCGTAGTTTATTATCATATCTCATTGTGCATTTCCTCAGGTTTTGTTGTTAGTTTATTTCTAACAGTCCTCACCTCTGACTGTTGCTCTTCTGACAAACTGGACTTGGAGGCTGAGAACAGGAAAATATTTTCTCCTCAGGTTCCTCATCCTCTGTACTCTGGCTGTAGAAGGAGGCAGGTTTCTCTAGGCGCCGGGACATTCACTGTTTCAGCAGGTTCATATGGAGAATGCGAGTGGAGCAGCTTTTACCTGGAACAGAGACTTTGTATGTGCCAGCTGGAGAGGAACTGCTTTAGAGTCTACCAACAAAAAAATGAAAACGCCTGAAATAATTTTATAAAAACAGGCATAAACTTGTAAATTGGAGGCCAGGTTTCAGTTTTCTCTGCATTTATGAAATACAGTTAAGTTGAAATTCTTCATCCCTGCCATCTTGAAGTCCTTGTTCAGCAATAAACCTTCAAACTTCAATTCCAATTTGTTTTTTTTTCTCTTTAAACTGTCACAATTTTTAATAGACAGAGATGTTAAATAACCATCAGATACTGAAAGCTGAGGTTGTTCTGGAAAAAAGAGCAAAAATACAGACTCCATGCAAAGTTTGAGAATTTTACAGCCATAAAATAAATAAATAAAACACAAGCAGCCCAGTTACAATTATGGTCATAAGAGGGTTAACAGGAAGAATTCCCAAAAATTTTCACCATACATCCAAAAGATAATTATCTTAATGCAGCTATACTATGTCAACATAGCCACATTTAATTATCACTGAGAATATACAGGTATGCTATGAAGTTTTATTATAGTAATTTACTAAGCTGAGTCCCTTCCTGTAGTCTCTGAACTGTATTTGCCAAATCCTTGGCAGCTATTTTTCTTCCAAATCACAACTGATTTTCAACCATGAATACCACAGCACAAAAAAAACCTGAAGACATCACGATTTTCAACAGCAGAATCCTTCTCAGCTCACCGACTCACAGCAGAGAATCAAACCAAACCAGCAAAGCTTAGGCCAAACGCTTAGGCCTTCAACAGCGTTAGCATCAAACGGCGTTAGCACAGCTTCAAACGGCGTTAGCACAGCTTCAAACGGCGTTAGCACAGCTTCAAACGGCGTTAGCATAGCTTCAAACGGCGTTAGCATAGCTTCAAACCAGCAGAAGACATGGCGGGTCGAACAGAAGCTCAACTTACCTTTGATGGGTCGGGCGGATCCCCCAGGTAGCTTGAAGCGGTCCTCAGCTTCGTTATCGATCAGCTGCTAGCTCCAGACGCCATTTTCTTCCTCCTCAAATGTTTCCAGGACGCCAGCAGCCAAACAAACCGCCGCTGAAACGACATGGTCGCTCGGTCGCTCCTCCTCTGCTGCTCTGGTTAAACACTTAAAATGGTTTCAATAACATCATCAGGGACAAAACAAACAACTTTGAACAAAGTTTCCGAAAGCTAACTTACCAAATAACCAACGCAGCTATTTCAAACATGGCGCTCCTGCGGCCTACTCGCCCTCAGTAGCTAGTCTCAGCAGGTCAAGTACATGGCGTCATATTACTAGGCCTCGATAACACGGAGACGATTTCAGGCAGAGCCGCAAAAGTTTGGAGTTATTTAGGCTGGGTGTCCAAGAGAACGCGGCTTCTTAGGCGATTAGAAAAGATCATTTTCAATCCGGGTTCCAGAGTTCATGAATATCAGACCGCTGGTTTGACGTCTCAGTGCAACCGGTTGCAAAAAAAAAAATGATGACGTGGATGCCCCTCAAATTTCTATCAAGCATGACGCATGCGCATCACGCTCATAAATTACAAATATGGCGCCTCACTCGGCTTGGCTGCCAGGTTTGACATTTTCCAGCCCAAGCACAATTTGAAACCCGTAAAACCTGCCCAAATCTCAACCTCTAATAAAGCTAATGTAAATAGCACTATTACTAGTTTATTCCCAATATAGTTTTAGAATAATGTAGTATTTAATCTTGTATTTATATGTTGCAATGTAGGACTGAAGAAAGTAATTCTATGTTTTGAAAATGTACACTTTTCAAAGAACAAGCCAGTCCAGTTTATCTCTAATACAGTTTTAGAATAATTTAGAGAAACTAAATTATTATATCTCTATATATATATATAGAGAGATATATATATCTCTATATATATATAGAGATATATTTTTTTTTTTTTTTCCCCCCTTAGGGATAAACTGGCTTATTCATGAAAAAATGTATATTTTCCAAACTCCAGTCGTGACTCTTATGGAGAGTGAAGATTGCCAAATGAAAAGATAATTTAAGATTAGTAACATCCTAGTAGAGCATCACAACTTTTCTTTGTTTACAAATAAGTAAAAATGTTCATGTTGGGTTTTAAAATGAAATTAAACAGAAACTTTAACCTCCATTTGAACTCATCCTCCAGGTGTTTCAGCCTCTGGTTTTAACTAACAGATCTTATCCTCATAAGCCCGTCTGAGTCCCAAGATACTGAAATGAAGATCCAAGAGCTGTGTGTGTTTTTCATGCCAGTTTGTGCCAGCAGCACTGCTGTAGTTATTGCACGAAGATTGGATGCCATCAGAAGGTTTGCAGCCGGCGCTTCCAGCGAGTCGTAATGAGAGTGGATGTTGTTTCAGGGTCTCGTGTTGCTGCAGCCTGGGAGGCCTCTGAAGTGAAGCGAGCTGCTGAGTCACAACCCTCTGAACTCACAGTGAACTTCTCTCTGCTTCCTCCATTCTTCTGGACTGATGCAAACTCATTTTTTCTTCAAGTAAGTATTGATCTTTCCATCCTGAAGCTGCAGCTTCGAATATAGAATAGATCACAAGACAGTGACAGAAAGACCGCCGTAGCTGGGAGATGGTGGACGGTTCACAGCTGGGTTCAAAGTTGACTGAAGCCAGACAGAGACACCGGATCATAATCACAGCGCCGTGTTAACGCAGTAGCACTTTTATCAAATGCTGCTCCTACTCTGGAGTTATAAATATTATTTAAAAATATATTGAATAGTGCTGCTTTTTCTTTAGTTCAATTTGTGGTATACCATACTTGTGATCCTAAGGTATTTTTTAAAAATGCAGACATTTCCTTTGATGTGCGTTATTTTATTTTGAATGTCTCCAAATCTCGTCTGATTAAATTTGATGCTTTGTAACAGCTACCATTTTTGGTAACACTTTATTTGAAGTGGTGTGCATAAGACTGACATAACGTTATGAATGTTTATGACGGTGGCCATGAAGTGTCATTCGGTAAATAATTAAATTTTTAATGCAAAGCTGCATCAAAAGTTGCATTAAAAGTGTTTAATTTACATTATTTGTTAAATGACATTTTAATGCAAAGTTGCACTAAAAGTATTAGTTTCACTGGCAAATTATTTCACTTATAACATGTGAAAAATGTCTCGTTATAAGTGAAATAATCTGCCAATGGAACTAGAACTGGGTTGCTTGGTAACGGGCTGGGCTTGGCTGGGGTTGCTAGGTAACGGCTGGGCTTGGCTGGGGTTGCTAGGTAGCGGCGCCAGTGGAACTAGAACTTTTTTTTAATCAATATTAAGGAAATATTTACTTAAAACAAGCTCCTATATCTTGCTGAAAAGTTACTTTTAAGTTGGTTTTGTCTCATTCCAAATGTGCTAGAAACTAGCCCAAAAATTACTTGGTAAGATTTTGTGTTTTTGCAGTGTACAGGCAAACACAATATACTTTTACTTTTAGTAAATAACAATTAATGTAGAAAATTTTGTCTAACTTAGATTTTGATTTTTAAAACTGTTGTAAAACGATAAACCCGTCTTCTACAAATGTATTATATAAACTTCATGATCACAAGACATTTTTTACCCGCCGTTGTCTTGAATTTAACAAACTCCAGTTTGAGTTTCTAACGTTAAACTCGGTTTACAGCTTTTGTCTGCAGACATTTCATCTGAGCTTCGTGGTCGGGGGTCACTGCTGTAGTTCATCATCCCTTCTTTGTGCCAGTGAGATGGATTTATGTTTGTGCTGACTAAGCATTTCCCCATCGTCGTTCCTGCCCAGTCAAATGCCACGGCGTCTGGTGAAGGATTAATCGCACTCAGACACACACACCCTCACCGCCAGGCTCAGGAAAACAGGAGGAAAACGTGTGTGTGTGTGTAAGCGTAAGCACTCTTCCTCACACACTGTAAGTTTCCGGGCAAAGTTTCACTTGCATGCTGTTACGTGTCCCTGACAGGGTGGAGATTCTTTTTTGAAGAGTTTCCCAAAACATGTTGCTGCAAAAGCTTGACTAATATTACGAATTGAAATATAAAATACAAGGCTACAGTAGTTCCTATAGTCGTTACACTGCAAAACCACACAGCTATAAGTTAAATAGTCTTCCAGTGGAATAAGTACTTTTTAAAATCATCACGATATAAAGATTAAATGTGAAATGCAGAAAAAAGGGTCAGGAGGTTTTCAAAATGTCTTTTATATTAAATAAGTTTGAGAAAATTTATTTATTTCAGCAATTTAATTCACTAAGTGAAGCACATTATAAAGATTTATTACACAAAAACATGTTTCATGGTTTTATTTCTGACTGATGATTTTCCTCTTATTGCAAATGAAAACTCAACATTTAAGATAAAATGTTTTTGACAGAAGAGGGTTACGGTTACTGAAAACAAAAATTCTCCAATTATTCTTATTTTTTAATCTGAAAACTAGTTACATCAGTACACATAATATAATTTATTCAGCATGACTGTATAGTCAAAAAAGTGTTGCACACCTCTCGCTGTGCGGGAACCGTTATTTGGATTAATAGAGATGAATCGATTATTGAAATAATCATGAAATAGTTTAACTGGAGTACACAGACAGAGAATAATGAAAGGAAAACATTAACAGAGCAGTAAAAAAGTCAAAAATATACAAAGAATATATACACTTAAGATTAAAAAAGCTTCTTTGTAAATATGTCGTACCCATAACATTTAAAGTGGTTTCGTTTTAGCCTCACCTTGTTAAAAAAGACAAGTGAAAAAATACTTTGAAAATTGAATGTTTTTAAGTATGGACTAGTCAGAAACAATCTGCTTTTCCTTAAATATCAACAGAAGACAATAAATCCATCTTCTGTTTTTAAATGTCTTATTTTAAAACCCAAGAACTGAAATAAAATGTTGATTCTTCAAAAATGACAACAAGGAAAATATTAATGGAAAAGGAGATGCTGTCTTTTTCAAAAGGTCATGAAACCGTTTTTATGGTTTATGGCGAATGGATATTAGAGGAGAGATTTTAACTTTTACCTGAGTTTTCTGTCTGTTTGTGTGAAACGCTTTGCAGTGTAACTCTGGCTGATATATGAGTGATGCAATTGGATTACATTTATTGCATACTTGATCAACTCTGTCCTCAACTCTTATGACTCCTGATTTAAGAGGCGCACACAAGTCTGCATTAATATGTTTTCATTATTATGACCTTTAGCTTTAGCAGTAGATCTTCCTCTCTCCCTGAAGATATTCCCGACGACAGAGAAAAACCTGAGTTATGGTGGAAACTCTGGGTATTTATGAGGCGTGGAGCTGCAGCTGTAAAAGCCGCTCCGCCACAAACAAATGATTCATGATTGCACTCCGGCGTCCAAAAAGACGGATGATTAGGAAGAAAGCAAACAGCCAAGATTATGTTGCAAAAGCAGCACTTTTTATTTCACTGCCTGAAACTTTGACGCGCAGCACAAACGGTATTGATGTCTGCAACGCACCATTAAAGATCCTCATCTGCTTTATCAATACAATTATTGAAATGTTTCTCTTTCTACATTAAAGTAAAAAATAAATTTCTTTAGTTTAGATCAGTCAGAAAAGAAATGCATGAAAGAAAATCAAACAGCAAAACTATTTCAGTTTAGGTTTTGTAATTTAATATAATAAATATCAGAAATCTTATTAGCAGATTTCTGTTTAAAGTTGTTGTTTTGTGTTTACTGATTTTAATTAGTTTTTTTCCTGTGGCAAAAACCTGAAAAGCTCAAACTCTGTTGATCTGGCTTTAACATTTTTGCTCTTCTGTGTTTAGCTGCAAACTAAAAAGACAAATATCTAAAAATAAGCAAGTTGTTACAAACCGACATGAACTAAAAGATAAGTTCATTCATGTTATGGAGAAATCAAAGTTTATTTTAAAGAAAAAAATTTTAATATATATTTCAGAAGGGAAGCCAAATCAGCATGTTCCAGTTAATTTTATTTTTCTTAACTCATGTTTTAAAGATTTATATACAGGAAGAAAAGAAGTTGAAATAGCAAATTCTTTTTTTTAATTTTTAGATTTTTAGTCTGTCGCTTTTACAATAAATGTTTCCAAGTACGATGAAAAACTTCATACTTTAGTTCAAACTGAAACCTACAAGAACAAAGAAAATGCTCTGACCTACTTTTCCATCGAACCTTTAGTACAAATTAATGTTTTTTAGCAATAAGAATAAAAAAAAACTTTAAATAAAATAATGAATAGATGGATGAGAAACAAAACAACAAAATGAGCTGCATTTTCATTCAACATATAGATGTGCAAACTGGAAATGCAAAAATAAACGGAGACATGACAATTCTGAGAAAAACACGTTTTTTGATAAAGTTTTTGTGTTAGGATGCGGAGGTTTTTTTTTACTGTATGGAAATTAGTTCATTTTGCAAAAATGCATCGTTACTACTGGTAAAAATGATGAAGAAGACGACAGGAAGTGGTGCACTGTAAAACATTTGAGCTGCATTTAGTTGTGCCTACGATCTTCTGCTATTTAAGTGAAACAAATTTAGCAAGTTTTAGATTTTGAACCTAAACATAAGGGTTTTAATATGACAAAATATTGACCTGTTCATACTGTATGAATACCTTATAAATGTACTGTAAATAAGCACATAGATACAACTCTTACAATTATATAACAAAAAAAAAATAAATAAAATAAAAATCAGCAAACAAAATGCTTTTCTAGACCTGGAAACAAAAATTTTTTTTTCCAGGAATCCCTTTTTATTTTTTAATAAATTTTTTTATTTATTTGCAGTTCTTAGCAGCAACCACAAGGGCATTCTGGATGCTGGGCATGTTATTTAATACAGATTTGCAGGATATTTGATACTGGTATGGTTAAACAGAATATAGACAGAGGAAAAAGACAGAGACAAATGGACAATAGGGATAAAAAAAAAAAAAAAAAAGGACAACCAGACAAAAACTAATCTCGTCCATCTGCGAGGGTCAAATTTCACACAGGAAATGGGTTTCTCTCTCTCTCTGTCTCTTCTCCTCCCCATCGATCCTCCTTTCTGTTCACCTTCTCTTGTTATTTCCATCACTGCCACCTTT
Source organism: Girardinus metallicus (assembly GCA_903067095.1). Classification (NCBI taxonomy): domain Eukaryota; kingdom Metazoa; phylum Chordata; class Actinopteri; order Cyprinodontiformes; family Poeciliidae; genus Girardinus; species Girardinus metallicus. Next base: position 17,833 of record CAEGAE010002179.1, read on the forward strand.
CAGTCTCCTTCGCACAGATGAATGGACAGACGGGAAATAAAAAACCCAGCTGGTATCTTTCTGTCGTTTCGCCGTCTTTATGAAGAAAAACAGTCTGGTCAGGAGACAAGAGATGAAATAAAGTCAATGTTTACTGAGCTTACATGTTTTTAAGCTCTGAGCAAAATGAGCTGTTTTCATCTACGTTAATGCTGCACTTCTGTGCAGAGTTGATTGTTCTGACTGTATCGTATCAGTATGCTGCTCAGCTGCTGATATATTTACCAGAGCAGATGTCATTGAGTTCATTGATTTCTTCCTGAACTCTGAGAAGCAGAAGGTCCTGCAATATTTTCTGCTGCTGCTCGTCATCCTCCACCCCGAGAAGCTGCAGGTGACGTTCCCTTAGTCTCAGTAAAGCTCGGCCTGCAAAGTCATTTGTAACTCACAAATTGGCATTCATACCAGGAAACTAAACTAAAGATGTTTTCACACCTCATTGTCAAAAACTGCAACATTTGTTATATTTTCAGCTGATGTGGCTTTTATTTATCATACCTTTCAAAAAAACTGTTCCTCTGCTCGCCAGAGGGGGCGCTGCAGCAAGAACCACTGAAGAAAACGACATGAAAACCTCTAAAGAAGACATGAGCGCAACTTTCTTCTTCATGAAATGTTTTGCTTTGTTTTGTCTTTGGTAAAAAACGACAAGTAGTTTATCTGCTAGCGCTAGACTTAGCGTTTGTTTTGGTTGCATTTACCCAGAATGCCCTGTGCTGTAGTTCACTTCCTGTTAGAGTTCACTTTGATCAAACCGAGACTCAGGTTTGTAGGCAGACCAGAGTTCGCTTTTTTTAGTCGATTACGCATTCGCACCTCGCCAAATGAACCGGACTTTCTAGACAAACAAACTACAGTTCGACTAAAGCTTTCTAAATCAGGCCGGTGGGAACGCGCCCTTTGCTTTTAAGTCTTTTCTCATTCTTCTTTACTTACTTTAACATCAGCTGCCTTTTAGGAACTCGAATAAAGCTGTCTTTCTTTGTTTACCACTCTTTCTTATTTCAATCAAACCAAAACCGACGTCTCAAGGTGGACCAGAGTTGACTTTTTTGGTCAAGTACACATTCACACTTCCCTAAACGAACCAGATTTTCTGGCCCAGAATACACTGGGTTGGTGTGAACTAGGGCTGAAACGATTCCTCTAGTGATTCGAGTACCTCGATTATCAAAATTCCTCGAGGAAAACTGACCCGCCTCGAAGCCTCGTTATATTATGTGTTATTATTTAGCGCACCGTGTTCCGGCCGGGACTTTATTTACTCTCTCACT
>CAEGAE010002181.1:0-33911 GCA_903067095.1 Girardinus metallicus
TTGAATTAAATCTAATCTGTATGGTCTGTAAAAAATGATGGAAGCGATATTGTTTTTGTTGCCTTGTTCTGAATTTTATCAGTCACTGATCGTCTGTCTTGTCTACATTTTTTTAGTCTATAAAAATCAAACAAAAAGAAGCCATAAAGAAGAAGTACTTTGTCAGTAACTAAATTTAAAAAACTGAAATAAAACTCAAGAAATATTAATAAAAGACAATATTTTGTATTACTTCCTTGTCTTCCGTATTTCACTTTATTCTCTGTCCTATCTAAATATCAGAAACACACAAAAATGTCTTTAGCATTAAATTATGTTTGTAAAAATAAAAAAAAAAAGTCTTCCAGGTAATATCAAATCATGCGCAAGAAGTTCAAAATGTCTTCATCGTTTCTGTCCTCGTGTCTTAGGTATTTTTGGCTTGACTCATAGTGTCTACATAGAAACACTTATTCCTGTAAAGCAGAAACAAGTTCGGGTTGCAAACACTTGCAAACACAAAAACAACAATACAAAAGACAAACCTCAGGAAACCTCCGAGAATCACAGCTATAGTGAAAACTTTGCTTTTGCAATAACAGAACCATGTCAGTACTCCACAGTTTTCTGATCTTTTTCTTTTCCTGCTTTTGCAAATCCAGGAATAAAATAACCGAAATGCTAAAGCCTTACTCCAATCCCTGGAAGAGACAGGAGGAAAAACACGAAGAATTAAGGTACGGATATCACTTTCTAAAGCAATCGCAGCTTCATTTTAATCTCGTTTCCATCAGCTGGCTGCGTGAACGCTAAGCAGCATTCCAAAACTTTTCAAACTGTTTCCAGAAAAGATTTTATCAGGCCTGTCATGGCACGCAGGTATGAGTCAGGTTTAGTTTGATGGCATATTTTAAGTTAGCAACAGTCACAGTACTGTAGGCTAACAGGTTTGAGATTTAGTTGCGTTTTAGTCACCTATAGATTAGCAGTTTTAGCCTCATTTCAGATCAAATCTTAGATCAAGTCCAACACTGTGATGCTTATGCTTTCTGTCTTTCCTTTGTGCAGTAAAACACTTTGGATTGCTTTGTGTGTGATAATCATACATAAATACACTTGCCTTTCATTGCCCTGCCTTGCTTTCAATTGTTTATTTTGCTGTACTTCATGTATTGACTTGAATTGAATGGAGTTATATTTTTTTTTATCACACTGACTGACTTTTTGAAATAAAGTCTTTCTTGAGGGATGTGTTAAAGGAAGAGTTCATTTCTATGAACTCCTCCTTCAATAGAAAGAGCATGCTTTAAAAGCCATTGTACTGTCACACTTTCAAGTTCTGTTCCTCTGCTAACTGCTGATTAAATAAAAGTTCTTGTGTTTTTCCAGAACTCAGCTGAACTTAAAGGTCGGAGGTCATGAAAAGGGCATCGTTACTCAGAAGAACACTCTGGTGGGATCAATACTTGCCACAGATGGAGATAAAAGGAGGATTTTTAAGGTGAAATCGGAGCATTTTGACACATTTCTGAAGGTAAGTTGTTTTCTATTTTTCATGTTTCCAGTTACATTATTGTTTGTTAACGATTTATCAGTTATTTAATTTATTTATGAGACTTGCTAACATGGTGCTTCACTTTCAAATGCACTTAACCCATAAAGATATTTTTGTTTTTTTTTATTGTCTTTTTTTGGTTTCTTACAATCCTTTTTGGCAATAATTCTTAAATTATTTTAAGGAAAATACATCTGTGTGATTTGCAGCAGGACTTATGTGTGTTACTCCCATTAAAAAAATGGGCAAATCTTTTCTGCCAGTTCCAAACAGCTTTTGGTTATTGATTGGCTATTGATCAGTGAAGGTGATCTTGGTGAACTATTCCTACAGTATGTAAAATATTAAAGCTATTCTTGATGACTCAATCATTGGCATAATCACTGTAAGAAATGCTTCAAAAAACAAAAATTCAATGATTTAAACAGAAATTGACGTGATGGGGATATGTATTTGAATGGGATCATTTAAAAAAGACAATTATATCTAAATATGTACATCTGCCTTAAACTATATATAAACTGTTTACTAGAGCATAAAAACAACTCAGTGTTTTTATGCCCATTGATGTTTTTCTAAAATCTGAAAGTGATTTTTGCGAAGTAGATAAAGTAACAAGATATATCACTGGTTTGTTATAAATATATTTAAATATAAGTTATTTGCATGTTTTTAATTGTTAAAACTATGAAAAATCCTATGTTTATCATATGTTTTTTTAATTTTGTTGGTAATTTCAGGAGTCTCCTTTTGCAAATAAAACCTACAGCTCTTGTTCTGTTGTTGGGAATGCTGGCATCCTGGCAAACAGCAGATGTGGAAAAAATATCGATTCATCTGAGTTTGTCATCAGGTGAGTAGGCTGTCTGAGGATCAGAAGTTAAAATTATTTAGGAATCCTGTTTAATTAAAAAAATGTCTGCTACTGTTTTTCAGGTGCAACCTTCCGCCTTTAAGAAATGGATACGAGAAACACGTTGGGGTCAAGACGGACCTTGTGACAGCAAATCCGAGCATACTGTTACAAAAGTGAGAAAATGCATACATTTTTCTCAGCTTAAGTTATATCATCTCGCTTGTTTTTATTAACATCAATTTTGTATTTGCAGGTATGACTCTCTTTTAGGAAGTCGGCGGAAGTTTATGGAAAAACTGTGCCAATATGGAAGCGCCATGATTCTACTCCCTGCATTTTCCTATGTCAAAAACATAGCTCTCTGCATGCGGACTTTCCACACGATTCAAGACTTTGGGAGCCCCATGCAACCAATATACTTCAATCCAGAGTACTTACAGGACCTTGACACTTTCTGGCGCTCTCAAGGATGGGAGGCTAAGCGTCTCAGCACTGGCATGATTGTGACAAGCTTGGCGCTGGAACTGTGTGACACCGTCGACCTGTACGGCTTCTGGCCGTTCGGTATTCACCCACAGACCTACAAGGAGCTGACCAACCATTATTACGATGACCTGAGAGGAAGGAGCGGATTCCACGCCATGCCGGAGGAGTTTAAGCTGCTGTTGCAGCTACACAGCGAGGGTATACTTAGGCTCCACCTTGGTGACTGTGAATCCAATGGAGAGTAGTCCAAAAGGAAAAAATGCATAGTGCTGTGTGTGTAAGTGTGTGTGGGGGGGGTGTGCGTGTGCAGTTGTGGTTCTGCATTAAGCAGAAGCCTGGGCAAGCCCCTCCTCCTGCCACCCAAAATAAAATGGAGGAAATTATTTATATTCTGTTCTGGGATAAATGCACAGCAGTCCAGAAACAACAAGTTGTCAGTAGGATCTGCAAAGTGTCTGTTGGAATCCCCCTCTCCCTTTTAATGCTGCCCTGGGCAAGTGCCTATTGACCCTTTTCAACTAGTCACTCAGTCATTCGAGGCACCATGACGGATGTCGTAAGTGAGGGTTGGGAGTATTTTACAGAGCAACTGAAATTGTTTTTCCAAGGTGTTTTTGCCAGTTTATTCATGGCCTCTACTTGTCCAAATCCACCATTACGCCGAGGGCTGACAGTCATTATGACTGACTGCTGATATCCATCACCGCTGTATCTTTACTCCTTAAAAGTTATACAGTAAAATCACAGGTTTGGTTTTGTCTTTCTCTGCAGCCCACCGCTCACCACCCTGTGAAAATGTTCTTTTACTGCTAACTCAGCTTAATGAAAGCGATATTAGGCTACCAAATGTGTCTTTTGTCTTTTGACGGGCTTTACAGGAGCACACAGGTCGTTTTCTGGCCCGTCATGGCTGAGTAGGCGGAGTTTTGAAGATAACGACGTCGCGCGTAAGGGGCCAATATGGACAACGTCAATAAACAACCATTATTGATAAAGCAAATCTGAAGTATTTATTTGAAAAAACTACAGTTAAAGTTACAGTTAAAGTAATCTACACTCTAATTTGAAGGGCATTCTGTCTATTTATTCAGAGGTTTTGAGGATTTTCACTTGTTTTCTTTTGGATGGGGGTTTGTTTTCATTCTTTAATAATTACTTGCATGTTGGGATCTGTAGTTTGCAGGACGTTACAGTTCATGTTAGATTTAAACAATTTTAAAATGTGTTGATGTAAATTAGCACACAGTAAAAATAAGAGGCAAATGGAAGTTGATTCAAAATCAATGGAAATTTGACCGCATATAATGTGAACAATTATGAATTTTGCACTATGTGAATGCTGCTGTTCAAAATGTTTATATTTGTAACATTTAATCCTGAAGTAATTCATGAATGCTATTAGTACTGTGACCACTGCTGTTAATAATGTATATCATTGTTATGAAAATAGTAACCTTGACATTACAGATGCCTGGCTCTATAACTAAGAGGCAGGCTCTAAGTTGTAGATTAGTTGTAGACTAATGTGAAACGCGTTCTGAAAGAGGAAATATGAAGTGAACATTCTTAAATATTTATTATGAATCTGAATGTTTCTGCTCGGAAAATGGAAGGAATGCTTTTTCATATTCATCGTTGTCCTGAAACCTTTAAGTGTCCAAGGTCACTAAGATTTAATGCAAAATGTAGCTTTTTTTTTATGCAAATAAGTGAAGTATTTGTTAAGTTCTTCAGGGTATAAATCAGAATGAATGTTGTGGAATAGATGCATTTATTGAAGTATTTTTCCAAAGGATCACATTTTCTTACTTTTGATTAAAATTTTATACAATTCCTTACAAAAGTGTTTGCACCCTTTCATTCTTTCACATTTTGTCACTTTACTTCTATAAATCTAAATGTTCTGTTGGGGTTTTCAGTACAACAAAGTAATGAGTAACTATGAAAGGAGTTTTCAAATGGTTTTCCAAATAAAAATCTAATAAATGCATGTATTTGTATTTATCTGATTAGTAAGTAGTGTCCACTTGTAGGTAATTGCTTCTCAGGTGTTCAGGGAAAACCTCAGAAGGAACAAATGGCATCATGAAGGCCAAATGAACGCAGCAGACGGGGAGGAAGGTCTGGGGATGTTTACAGAGAAATAGAAATATTCTTTATGGTCCATCACTTGGGGAAATCCAGGTGTGCTAGAAGCAAATGAAAGCATGTAGGTTCAGACAAAGGTACAAAAATATAAGAACAAAAAATAAGAAATAGCCTACATACATACATTAGAAAGAAATACAGATATTACGGGCATATCCGGGAAAAAAACTCTTAAGGTTTCAATACTTTACCTACTAATGTGGGGTGGTTTAGTCCATCAGTTTAGAAAGGTAATACATAACCAGTTAACCAGATAAAGACCCATCTGTTCTGAAATGCTTTTAACTTTACGCACTGTGCAAAATAAAAGCATTTTGAAATATTTATATTGCGTTTTTGAATATTTTGTTGGGCAACCTTTGTATTCTCTCTCTCTCTCTGGGACCATTTTCACCTCGCTGTTAAAGGTTCACCCACCAAAAGGACAAAACAAGCAGTCAGAAATGCAATGAAACAGTTTGGATCAAAGTTAAAACGGCCCAGTCAAATCCAGTTAAAAAGAATTTACAAGGCTTGAGAGCTTACAGATTCTCTCCATCCAATCAGGAGCTGTAAAAAATTTCACAGTCACAGTTCTAAGGATTTTATTTGTAAAACTTCTTGTAAGAGATAAGATAAAGTTTTATGATTTATGAAGTTGGATTTTTTCCTTAGGCTCACCAAACATAAAATAAAACAGATTGATACATTCATACATGTATTATTTTTCTGTCACATCAAAATTATACTCTACTTTATGTCTAGTCAAATGCACTACTAGTTTGTGCTTGTAATGTCATAAAAATGTGGAACGTTTTTAGGAGTATCAATGGACTTTTAAGGCACAACACTGTGTCGAACAATAAAGAACTCTGTACCAACAGTGAATAGTAATTTGTAGATTTTTTTTCTAAAATTTATCTGATCTCTCGTGTTTTATCCCACAATAACTATGTGGACTGGACAACTCATGGAGTATGCATTTATAGTCTATGTTTTTATATAGTCTATAAAAACTCGGGTAGTTTTGTTTTTTATTAACCTGTTTTGTTAATACTAGACTATGGAGCTGGCCTGAAAACACGATGAGCATACGGTCAATGCATTCTGCCAATTAGGCCATTCATTAGAAGACTATGTTTATTTTTTTAAAGAATACATCCCGCCATCACGAGATGCCGGCTTAGACTCTTTTGTGCCAGTGACCTCCTCTTTGTACATCCAGCTGCAGCACTTTAGTCATTCCCGGTGGCGAGATTCTTCGAGCTTTTACCATTTCAGAGACACAAAAATGTGCGTTCCATTTCTATTTTTAATTTTTGTGACATACATTCTTAAGCAAGCTTAGTTGTAAGGTCAGTGATGAGAAGAGATGCTGAACCAAATTGAAAACTCTGAAATGTTGATGGTTAAAAGAAGCTAGTTCAGTTCATAACATCAGAAAGTAGTCCTACCTTGCAATGCATTAATGTCATTTAAAGCCTTACGAATATTAATGTTCTCATAACAAGTTGACGTTCATCTGCCACTGATGTGGGAAACAACATTGCATGACTGACACAAATTAAAGTGGCATCACTTTGTTTTCTAAGTCAATGCTCCATTAACATGACATTAACTTCACAGAAAGGAATCTGATTGCCAAGACTCTAGTGAGTGAATGAAATGAACTGAAAAGTCAATATTTTCTGTGCCTAAAAGGATAGAAATAGAGATAAAAAGCATAATTTTGGCCCAGAAAATGCATCATTTATTGGTGGGCACAAATTAATTGCAGTTAAATTGCAGGAAAGACAAGCTGGATTCACACATCAATTAGGAAATTCTCCTTAAATTGAACACAAAAAAGAAACAAAGAATGCCATTTTAATAGAACATTAGAATAACTCAAGCTAAAATAAAAATATTAATGAATTATTTGATATTTTGCAACAAACAAAAACTTAATATCAAAATTTCATGCAGGAGTAAAAAAAAAAAAAAAAAAAGGACTTCATAGATGTAATCTATTTTTGCCAATATGTCACTAAACAAATTTTAACAATACAAAAATTTTTAAAATATTTTTCCGGTGTGAAATAAAGAAATCCCTTGAATACTTTACTTGCATATCCAGTCATTAACATTTGAAGCACACTTTAAGCAGAAAGATTATTTATTTGTGATTTCCTGTTGGCTCTACACAGTTTGGAAACATTGTTCCAAAGGACGGTGAAAAGCCCATTCAAAAAGGAAGTGCACACGACAGACGCTCAAAAAAACAAAAAAAAACAGGCTAAATAAGATATGAACATAAATGTGCTGTGGGATTTATCATCTGTAGAGGATTTCTCTACTTCTTCATGCAAACAGAGTCTAGGCTAAAAAACCTAGAATAGTTTTGTAGATGTGGGGCTGTGCTGCCAGCCATGCAGAACTGAGCAGATGGGGTCCTTGAATGCCCTCATGGCATCCCTCCAGTTTGCCCGTTCTTCACTTTGTGAAGCGTCCTCTCCATTGACAAGAAGTTATCTTTTTCAGGGAGCAGCTGGATCAAACAGCCAAGAGTCAACAGCTGCCTTCAGTCAATTTAACCTACGTATCCTTCTTCAAACTGCAGCAAAATACTTTGGATGAAAACTTTAACAAGGGTGGATGGACCTTACAGGAATAAGATTGCGACTTTTTAACATCAGACCTGTGTCTGCAAATTTTTTCATAAACAGGCATGAAGCTAGGGCACCCAGTAATTACCTTTAAGGGCAGCAGTTCATCACTCCTGCTCAGAATCAACCTTTTTCTGTAATTCAAGCTCAAGAGAGTATCAGAACCCAGGACTGGGAGAGTCAAAGAACTGCTCTATATATGCTCCAAGCTTTTGAAAAAGTTTGCTGACTAACAACGATGATGTTAAAAATAGGATTGTTTTCTCCTTTGAATACGTCTACTGAAATTAAAGTTTGGATGTTTGATTTTCTAATGAAGGTAAATATGTATTGAACATGTCAATGATTTTATCAGTTTAAATATTCCTAATGGGGCCATGGACCATAAATTAAGACCAAAGTAATCCAGAAATCAAAAGAAATTGGTTCACATGGGTGGACAAACTGGAATGATGCATTGGATAAGAATTCAGCATAATTACAGAATTTTTCCATATATTTTCTTAGTATTGGCAACTTCAACATGTCTTCTGTATGGAGAAACTGGTTTAATGCTCATTTGGTCATTTGTACCATTCAGTCACATAAACTGGGGGTTCTTTCAGTGAACTCTGACAGAAAGAACTGTTTTTACACAGATTTTTTACAGAGCACAAATCTCATAGGGCCATTCCCACAATTTTATTTTCTTTCTCTAAAGCTAAAAAGGAGTTTTCTTGTCTATGTGTTTGGGACTATTATCTTTCTTGAAACTTCACTCTCATTTCATCAAACTTTTCTCAAGAACGTCCTGAGAACATACAAACTCCACAGAAAAAGACCAGGGGTTAAGATTTGAACCTACCGCCAACTGTGCCCAGCTACAGCCCAGAAATAAATAAAAAGTCCCATATATGGTGTAGTTAGCTTCCCAACTCATGATGCTAAAATGTACATTTGATTACATTTGTTTTTCATTTAGTTAATTTCACAATAACATAAGACTTTCCTGACTACTGGATAACTTTATATAATGGAGGAAAGGATGAATGGAGAAATGCACCAGGACGTTCTTGAGAAAAGTTTGATGAAATGAGAGTGAAGTTTCAAGAAAGATAATAGTCCCAAACGTCATTATATTTTGTTTAGTTTTCCTATGGTAAATTGTAAGTGAAACTATAAAACTTTACTGACACCTAGTGGACATTATTCACGTATTTAATTTGATCAGTCAAGCAGGACTCGTCCGGCTTTACGCATGGTGTCATCGACTATCCTTCAGGCACGTTTGTCCCTTGGACACTATTTGTCTGTAAGTTCACTTTATTAATTATTATTTCAGTATTGTGTATTATTTTATAAGAAAACGTTCTGTGTTCCCCAACCAAAATACAAAGCTGCATCGTTAACTAATTAGTAATAATCGGGAGCCATTTGTTTGCTATAGTTGTTTTCTGTATTTTTGACTGTGGTTGATACTTTTGTGCTTTGTTACAGTTTTACAAAACAAACCGGAAAAGAGATGCAAAATAAAACAAGAAAACTATCAAGGACTGGATTGTATTTAACTCAGGTGTTATCTAGCTGTCTAGCTTTGTAAAAGCAAAACATCGTGAGGGCAGCAGGTGTGGGTTCTCCTGGGTTCTCCAGCTTTCAGTCATAGTCTAAAAATAATAGCTCTCTAAATTGGCAATGGATGGCGAGATAATGTTTCCCTATTCAATCTATTGCTGTAAAACACTCACAGTTGAACAGATTTCAGGCCAATGATGAAAAAGGAGTAACACTGTTTATTAAAAGTCAGTCCAGAGGGTTGCTAAATACATGAAATACTGATACTGCACCACACAAGAAAACAAATGACTTTTTTTTTTCCTTCAGCCATTGCAGCTGACATATTATAAAAATATACTATGTCATATTTCACATTTTTACAGTTGGAAGGCAATTAAAATCACAATATCCATAAATATCCACAAAGGTAATCATTGATCTTTTTTTTTTCTTTAATCATACAAAAAAAGAGCTTCATTCCAAAAGCAAAATGTTTTCATACAAAACACTGGCTTTAACATTAAAATTGACTCCATTTTGGAGTTTTTCACTTCAAGTCCCAGTTCAAAAGAGCAATACACATATTGTACTTTTAAAAAAAGGAGCTTTACAAAAAGGGTTGGTCTGACACAGAAGTAGTTCCACGGCTGGAGTAGCATGGCCAAAGTATTCCAAAGCTACAAACAACCAAGCTTCATAGCAGCCCAGTGTAAAATCTTGGCACTGACACTTGCATCACAGAGACAGTGTTTGGTCTCACTATATTAAAGTAATGGCTTTGAACTCTTTCCATTACGACGTGAAGACTTGTGCGTCCAACACTGAACATGAAGCACTGGGAAGACATAAGTGACACAAGTCTTGTCAATAGAAAAGGACCACTACAGCTGGTTAAGGTGTTGCTGGATATAGGTAGTATTTGCATCTACTTCTTAGTAAGTGAAGTGAGAGTAAATGCCCAGTACAAAATCACCACCAGGGGGCAGTCAGCTACAAGGCAAATGGAGCAGCAGACAAGCACTGTCTCCTCCAAAAACAGCCAAGGAAACAACTAGGAACTTGAAGATTTGAGGTGTAAAAGCTGAATTGCTTCTGCATCTTGTAAAAAATAAAAACAACTCTAAGGAGATGTAAGATCCACCAGCTGTACTCAGCGGCAACTGAGAAGCAGCTGGTTTAGCACTTTGATTAAAATTTCACATGAAACAAACACAGTTGGATTAAAGTGTAGCGCAAAAAACACTGAGAGAAGATACTATGGAGGATGGAGGAAAAGAAGTCAAGTGACAGGACACAGCCTTCAGGTAGGTCATGTTCTCGTTGTAGTAAACAGTCACTGCTTCAGGTGATGTCGTATTTATGTACAATTTTATACTTTATCTTAATTATAACCTTAAGTCAAAGCTTTGGTTTGCTAGACATTGTACATAACAAGACATAGTGATGGTGCATCATTTTCTTTTTGTCAGGATGAGCCAAAAATCCAGGATGAATCTCATTTCTACTTTTCAGGATCAAAGATTATATGAAGCTTGATTTCCTACAAAAAAGGGAAGTAGGAAGACTGCATACTTTTTTTTCAGAAGTGACTGGAACAAGACATAGTTGATGAGATTCTTCAAGCTCGGGGGTGTCAAACTCATTTTCATTTTGGACTATATCAATATCACGAATGTCCTCAAAGGGCAGATTGTGCCAGAATGTTTTTATAAAACAAACTGTTCAAATATTAATAAATATATGTCTCTGCACATATATTTACTTGTTAAACTTAAATAATATTTTTTGTCTTTTCATATTGAACAGCTCCTCTTGTATTTCACGATTGTTTGACTTTTTTTGCGATCAAAATCACAGGTTTTGTGATGCTAATTTAAAAATATCTGCAAGGAATTTTGCACCATGTGATGTCAAACGTGACTTTTTCTTACTCGCCATATCAATCATGAACTATGTGATATCTAGTAAAGCTGAAGCAGCAGCGTCTCAAAAGTAAGAAATACTGCCACCTGCAGGTGGGAGTTAGTATCATTTGAACCCAATGTTTTTGAACATCTTTGTGTAAAATTTGCAATAAACTCAGAGTTATCCATTAGCACAAACAAATGAGGGGATCTGCTGATTTTGGATAAATTTTTGTGAAAAACAAGACTGATTTATGTAATTTGGAGTCAAGAAAGCCACATAAAAAACTATGGTAGATTGGATTTGGCCTTGAGTTTGACTAAACAAATTGTCAGCTGCAACATTACATTTTTTTACCCAGATTTATAGAAAAACATTAGCCTCCAGCTTGCAGGATTCTTTAAGGCATATGTGGTGTAATATCCAACACAGGTTGCAACAGCTCCCCATTCATTCAGTATTATATACATGCTAACAGACATGCCACTGTGCGTGGGCTTAAATCCATACTGAGGGCTTGCCCTCTCCTGATTTGCTGCTGCTGCTGTTGCTGCTGCTACCTCCTCCACTGCTGCCCCCCTTGCCATGCTTCATTCTGTGTTTGCGTTCTTTCTGAGGTTGAAGCTGGGGCTGCGGTTGGGCTTGGATGATGTTGCTTTGCGGCTTGTCATCCTGGTTGTCTCCTAGATGCTCCTCCGCCCGGTGCTGCTGACTGTAGGCTTGGATGGCTGCTTCCAGTTGCTCATGAGCCTGCTGGATCATGTCTTTGTTGAGAGCCACACGGGCTTCTCCTCCAGTGGGGAAATTGTCCTCATTGCTGCCAAACTGCTGCTGTTCCTCCTGGGCAATGTTTGCCCTGTTCTGCTTGCATGCCATCTTAGCATTGCTAAGGTCTGTATACGGCATCTGTTCTGGCTTTACAACAATGTTGTACCCCGGTGGAGCTGATGGGGTGTTCCATGAGAATGGGTACCCGACATAATCTGCAGCACCATCTCCACCTACCCCACCCTCAGAACCGGCCTCGGGAGCTGTTCCTCCAACAGAGCCCTCGCCACCGCCATTAGTGCCCAGTAAGCCCAGTTGATACTCATCGTCCTGAGGTGGGCTTCGCCGGCGCCGCAGAATGTCACAGATAGAACCGATGCCCAAATGGAGCATTTCCCAGACATTGAGAGAGAGGCAGAGGACAGTGACACCATACATGATACGGAGGAAAATGGTTTTCTCCGTAGGACGCGACACAAAGCAGTCGACACTGTGTGGGCAAGGTTTTCCCGAGCATACAAAAATCGGCTTCACACGGAAACCGTACAGCAAATACTGGCCTGCAAGGAAGCTCGCCTCCAGCACTGTTCGAGTCACCAGCTGCAAAACATAGACCCGCATCAGGCCCTCATCTCGGATGCGTTTACGCCCATCATGGCGGATTTTAGGTCTGGGTGTTGGCTGCAGTGGATCTCGAGGCCTTTTCGGTGGTTCAATCTCTGGCACCTCATAGATCATAGGATCATCCTCTTGATCCTCCTCAGTCTCCTCTATGCCTCTGTGCTGGCGGGCCCCAAAGCAAATTTTCCTGGGTTTCCTGTGGGTGTAGCCGCCTCCTGCAGCTCTGATGCCAGCACATCCAATGTTTCCTTTTGCTTCGTCCAATCGTGCAATCTTATTGACAGCATAGCCCATGTACATAAGAGAAGGCATCGCCACCAAAATGATCTGGAACACCCAGAAACGGACATGAGATAACGGGGCAAAGGCGTCGTAGCACACGTTCTCGCAGCCTGGCTGACCCGAGTTGCACACAAACTTGCTCTGCTCGTCGTAGTAGATGGACTCTCCCCCAACGGCAGTGAGAACAATGCGGAAGACGATGAGCACGGTGAGCCACAGCTTCCCCACGAAGGTGGAGTGGTTGTGGATCTCCTCCAGCAGCCGTGTGAGGAAGCTCCAGCTCATGGTGTCACTGGACAGTGGGGCAGACAGTGTCCCTCTCTCACTTGCTCACAGACTCTGCAAATTGAGGGGACAGGGAGAGAGAAACAAGGTTAGGGTGAGTTCAAAGTAAAAGCAAAGATTTAGCAAAATATCTCCAGTAAGACTTTAATCCTAGTGGAAACAGTATTAGTTTTGCAAGTTCAGCGGGAAGATGTGAAAGGGAGTGACACAATAATTACATTAATTAAAATTAACGTTTCTCTCTGAGCTCAGAAAATCAATGCATCCTTAATTTCCTCTATTGCTCCTTGCAACTCAGATACACAGAACTCTCTGTCACAAAGAGGTAGCTGTCAAGTTGGGACTTTTTAGGGAATTAGAAGCCCAAACAGACTGGAAAGAGGATATCGGTATTAAAAAATACCATCAAGCAGCACTGAGAAGGCGGGAAAATAATCCAAATAGGGAATTTGCTATCATCAAGTGCACGCGCATATATGTGCACGCCCATACACTTCATTTTATTTCACAGGCTATCTCTTTCAGAAGAAATAAATCCTCTTAGTGCAGCTGTCTTCTGTATGAGGTGCAGTTTTTAGGATTGTGCTAACTTCTCAGAGTTGACTTGACTGGCTTGTTCTGGTTGAGACATAACTTGCATTGTTCTTACAGTGTCTATTTGCAGTTTCTGAGGAGGGGATGGGACATGCTGTCTATCTAGGTTAGTTCTGGGCTCCAGGCTGTCCATGCACACCAGCAGAATCAGCAGGTGGTGCGCCACAAACCATTGGAGTGGGATTTCAGACAGCAGACCCACATTAGCTCAGGCAGTGGAGCTGAACCCAAACGCGGCAGTCCCCCAGGGCAGCTTTGGGGATGAAAATGGCACCTCTAGAGAACTTTCCTCCTCATGAAGGCGCAATAATACATGGTTTATTGTCAGCTTGACTGAAAAGAAAATCCAGCCATGAATACTAGCTTAGGTCAGGGTTTAAAGGCCTTCTGGGGTCGGGATCCTTACCAAGCTGGTTTTGAGCTTAGAGCTGCAGGAAAACTGTGAAACCTCACTGAAGCAGAGAAGACACAGCTTCCAGTCCTCTGTTTTGTGTCTCCAGGGCTGAGAGGGTGGGAGTGTTCTGAAGGGGGCTTGCGATAAAACATGAATCGAGTAATGATCACTGTGACCATATACGGACATGCCCGAGACGCAGGAGACAGATGTCAGGAATCTTTTTAGGTATGCTCACTGGAAATGTGAGTTCAAAATAGACAAAAACAACGGCTGTTTGGCCGTCACAGTGTAAACTCTGAGCATCTGCGATCCGGTAAACAGTGAAAAGACCAAAGCAGAATGAGATGTCCCCCACCCGGAGTCCTTCCATTTCTGAGCTCTGTCCGTTTGACTTTCCTGCATTACATCACTGTATTTCTCCACTTTCTGACTCTCCAGTAGGTCATAAATCCAGACTTACTCACAGCGACACAGGTAGCTGCAAAGGTTAAACTGATTCACCATTACCTCGGTTTTGTATTTTATATTCTTTTTCTGGTACAATTCAATATCCGGGATGTAATAGCTTTTTTGTTTTACTCATAATGTGGTCTTTTGACAATGAAAAATCTTTGTCCTAATAAGGATTGTTCATATATGTTTCTCTTGTGATTTACTAAGCAGGGATGAATTTTTCAAATCTCAACCTCTGATATATAAATGTGTATATATCAGAGGTTCAGGTATTTCTAGATAAGTAATATGACTGCTAACCATGTCATTTATTCACATTTCCTTTAAAGCAGAAGTAGAGCTTCCTGCACAAGGAAATGTTGAGGAAAGTTTTAATATTTAAGAAAATTTCCTTACTTAAAAACGATTAGTTTAAGTCACAATAAAAAGTCTATTTTTTAGACAGTTTATGTGAATACCTGGTTTAAGCAATATGTTCGTGACATTGACAACAAAAATCATCTTTGGCACACCTCTTTTGTTGTGCAGTGAAAAGTCACTTATCAATACAAGTAAACAATTTAAAGTAAAAGCAAACAATATCCTATTAGATAACCTGCAGCTGTAGAACTTTGATTTAAATGTTTGCTTATTTACAAAAGTAAGCGCTCCCCTCTTCTCCAATGTTTAGAAAATGTCCAATTTAGGGAAATCCATTCGCATTGAGAATAATACCTTGTTAGGCTATGCAGTCTTCTTCTATGATCTTTCTGTATTTTCTGAAAACCTTTGCAAAAGTCATAAAAAAAAAATCCATTCTAGTTCAGTTTTGATGTGTGCAAGAAATGGTCCAGATCCACTTTGACCATGAGAAATGATCATCCCCTGTCTCACATCTGACTGCGTTTATTACTCCTAATACTTCAACCACATTCGGCCAAGCCTTTTGCCTTCTCATCCAATTTATGTCTGCAGGAGCTAGTGGGGCAGTTGGGGGTAAGAAGCTGACTCTGCGCATTAAGTTACCAGGGTGAGTCAGCCTCCTGAAGAGCCCCACACAGACACAAGAGGCAGACGTTTTGTTTTTTACTTTGCTTTAAAAAACGAACTTCAAAGTGGCAGTGTGGTTGCCACAGAAGAAAACATTAAAAAAACAAACCTTTAAAAACTCCTTCAGGTTTTTTTCTTTACTAATTATCTTTGAAAGAGAGTCACAGTCAACGTTACAGGCAATAAGCTCACAAGGCTTATTGCCCTACTGGAACTGCATAAGGTGAACTGAAGGGATGTAATCTACACATCACGCGTTAATTTAAGCAGACAACACTCCAGTTACAGTCGGCATCACTTCGGGAATCCCCTCAGTTCCTGGCTCCCATCCCTCAGGACCTACGGAGATTTTCTGCCAGATGTAGTTTACAGACAGACTCCCAGATGGGCCGACACATTTACACACTCACATTCGCACGTGCAGGAGCCTCCGAAAGCATGAGGAGTAAAGTCACAGGGTCTTTGCATGGATGAGCTGCACGACTACACAAAGCTGCTCTAAGGTTAGTCGAGGTATTCCTTATTCACTGTAGTGACTCAACATGAAGACATGAGGCTGCAGACGCAGGGCCACAGGCGAACCGAGGAACACCGAGATTCAACCCAAGGCAAGCCAAGATGACTGGCGGGAAAGTTTGTGAAGATTAACCTGGACTTGTGTTGTTGGTGCATGCATCATCATCATGGTGGTGCTGTGCTGTAACATGCAATGTGTCTGGTGGTAAATTTGTCCTGTCAAAGTTCAAAAGCACCATCAGTTTTCTCACTAAAATTTAGGTGGTGTGTTTAAATTATAAAGCATTACATCGTAGCAGGATGTTATTTGGGAAAAGTCTTAGAGATGCCTTCCAATGAACAAAATATTCACATTTTGTACTTGTACAATTATGAATTTTGTTTTATTTTGCAGTGATATTGGGATAATAATAAATACTTCTCTTTTGAGCAATTGAATGGCAGTGACCACATGACACTGCCAGCCCACAAACACAAAGACTGGCCTTGAAAAACATATCCATTTGTAATACCATCACCAAAAGCAGTGTGATTTCTAAGACCAATTTTCACAGAATAACTGCGTATTCTGCTGTGTTCCCTGGTCTTCTTGATGCTGTATGTTCTCCAACGTACTCTAAAAAACCTTTTCAGTCGTTCTCAGAACAGTTGAATTCAAACAGAGATTAAATGACAAACATGTCGACTCAATTTACAAAGTAAATGCCATCTGAAGACAATTAATTGCACAGGGTATTAAAGTTGAGTGAATGAGCGATCCAAGCTATTTGCACATGCTTTAAAGGTGGCCTATTATGCTTCCTTGAACAGGTTAGGATACGTCTATGGGGCTATATAAAACATGTTCATGGCATTTATTTTGTGCAAAATTATTCTTAAAAAATTAGCTTTTAGTCTGGTCAGTAATGACTGTTTTCTTCTCCTTTCAGAATGAGCTGTTGCTGACCATGTCCCCCAACTCAACGGTTACTCTCACACATAGAAATGACTGCAAAGAGAGGCACAATTATATAACTGTACATCTTTGAAAAGCAGAAGTAGAGCTTCCTGCACAACCAACAAGAATGCAGCAAGTGGTCTTTGAACGGTAAGTCAACTACAAGATACTAATCTTTTCCAGCAGCCATTGTACAGCGTATACAGTGGTAAAACCAGCTGACCAGCTTGGGTTGCTAGGTGAAGGGATAGGTACAGCTGGGGTTGCTAAGTAACAGCACTGTGCCTTTCGGTTGTGAAAATGGATAATTTTTCAAGAAGTCAAGAAATATGAACTTACTGCCAAAAATGGCTGGATGTTTTTTTTTTATGCTTCCTTTTGGATCTCCAAAAGAATAAAATCATGCAAATAATGAATTTCGCATAGTACGGCCCCCTTTAAATTTAGACTTTAAATTTCTAATAAATTAATTCTTTTTAAATATGATATCTAAAATCCTTTGGAGCAAAGTTAAAAGAAGGCACCTTCTCAATAAATGTAATCCTGAATCTAAATCAGGGCTATGTCTGAAGTTGTAACCTCATTAAACATCTACAGTATATCCATTATGAATTCAGTCTAGAGTGTCAAAATATTTTCTACATTATAAATATTTATACTTATTATTTATCTTTCATGTCATAACTATACAAGTAGTGCCTGAAGATTAAAAATCAAGGTCATATTAGTGAGCAAGAGAGATGAGTAAAGGTAAACTGAACATTATGATTTAAATATATAAAGTTCTCATGTACTTTTAAAAGATAATGCAGAAGTTCATGAAACACTAATTTTGGGGTGTAATGGAATAATGTGTTAATGAATCTTTAAAGAAATCCCAGATAAAAGGTGCTTATTAGCCAAACTGCACCTCATTATAGTTTATGTAAAACACAAACCTGCTTTCCTTTGATATGTGATTTTCTGTGTAGCACATGCACGAATGTAATTACAGCCTTTTTCATAATAATACAAAGTGGAGGCCAAAGGCAATTTGAAAACTAAATGTACTGGAATGTAAAGAAAGTGGCTCTAATGGCAGCCGATATGGCTAATGGGTTTATTAGCCGCTGCTTTGGCTGTAATCAAGCCAACCATACTAATGTGTATATTTAGAGCTTTATTAATCAAATTTAAGTACCTCTCAACACTGTTATTATACGCAACTCCAGGGATTATTTTTAGTGTTATTGAAATCCTGATTATTTCCTATGATTAAAAGTAATTGCAAATATTCGTCTTTTTGTTTTCTCACGTTGTTCTTTTTCTCAGATAAAGTTGGAAACTATTTGCGTGAATGACTCTTTAATCTGCTTCATCGTCAGGATAATTATCAGTGAGGTTTATTTTTAGCAGCTATAATCACAAGATCATAAAATGGATCTGATCAGTTCCATCTTCAGCCAATATTGATTCAGCTTCTTCAACCAACTTGCCTTTTAAAGCGCTTCTCATTTTATCGTTCAGTTTTATTTGACTGACTTCTTTTGACTAATAGCCTTTATCGACATCTAGAAGAAGAAAGATGATTGAAATTTGTTAAAGTGTCTTGGATTTTTTTGTTTTTTACCAATTGATCCCATTTCTGGACACATCCACTTAATAAAGTAGCTTTAAATTTAGATAGCAAAGCTCATCGGGAAGACAAATAAATCTATCAAAGAAGGTCCTATAAAAGTTGTCATTCGCAGTTCAATTGAAATTTTCCTTTATCTAATCAAAACTTTTAACTATGCTTTAAATAACAAACCGTTATGGAAATTTCTCTTTGAACCATTACTAAGAAATGAAGTGTGGAAACTTTATTCTGCTTTAAAACTGGTACAGATTGTGATTCTGTGAGCAAAAAGCCAAACTAGGAAGCTCTAGTTTATATTACCAAATCCATAAAGGAGAGAAAACTTCACTTATTTTTTGTTTGTTTGTTTGAGATGAGCAAATTTCAGTCAAAAGGAAAAACTTAACTCTGCACTTTAAAGTAAGAGGCCGAGTCGGTGGTTTTTCTCGTGTCAGTGAACAAAGTTCCTTCGTAAGAAAAAAGAAAGGATTCATTAAAACAATAATACTCAACAGAAATAGAGAAAAGTCAAGCTCATACTGAAGAATATAAAGAAAAACAATGAATAAATTGCTCTGACGGTGTAAAATAACATTTTGAGGCTAAGTGTGGGGAATACTTTATAAGCATACATTCTAAAGCATTTAAAAAGTATTTCACTTTCAACATTTACAAGAAACTGTAACTTCATGCTTTCCCTTCGCTGAATTAAATAAAATATAAAAGTTGAAGAAGTGATAACTGGGGCTGTTTGAGGGTCGCTGCCATGCCGCCGGCTCACTGATGCCTCTCTGCGCTCCCACCTTGTCCTCTGCAGACAGCACACACCAAACTAATCTGCTCACACAGGAGCTGGCCAAACATCTGTTCATTATAAGCCTCTGGATCGTCATTAGAGGGTAAAAATGGTTTTGGTGGTAAGGAACGGATGTAGCTGATATAGCTGTTATAAAAAGCTCTTTCTTTCGACATGCAGGTGAAGAGAAAAGAAATACACAGCTCATCTAAAGATGGGACTCTTATCAGCTTTTTCTGGTTGTCTCTTTTCTTTATGAGGAGCAACTTTGTTCAGAATAGTTCTTGAAGTGATTAAAGCCATGCACGCCAAGAGGACCTCTGCACCACAAAAGGTTATCAAAGCATAACGAAGCGTGGTGCACACACCGACATGTATTGCTAGATTTGTGCATGCAAAATGTAAATAAATTCCACAGAGCTGAGCAGACTGTGCACCCTGATTTGGGCCTCTAACTCTTTAAAGATTGCAGAAAAGAAAAAGGAAGTAACAGAAAACATTTAAAAAGTAGTGGAGCGCAGATCCTAAGAAAGAACGGAAGTTTTCTTCTCGGTGAGCATGTCTTTTTCTCTCCATGCATGAGGAAATAGAAAGAAAATTCCTCATTAATGGTGACCGAAGGGGAGAATTACAACTGTAAACAGGTTCCATATGTCAGAGGAAGAGTCTGAGTCTCTGTGCACATCTGTGCCTTTTTTTGATGAAAAAAAAAAAAAAAAAAGTACCGCAGAATATTCTTGTTAGGGATCAGTACAAGGTACCCTAAAGATCACAAATTCACAATGTTTATATCCAAAAGCTGCAGTTAGATGAAGAGGAAGAAGTGACAAAGCAGCGTACTCACTCCTGTCCTCTCCTCTCCCAGGTGCCAGATCCGGTGTCCTTCCTGAACGTGAGACCCCCCCCATCTGTCTCCTCAGCTCCGGTCCTCTTTACATACTTGTAGCCTCAGCTGACATCTATTAGCTCTGACCTAAAACCAACATCGGCATCTCGGCGACAAAGACAAACTGGAAACAAAACGCGGAGAAGCTCGGCGGTGATTCTCTTATGGAGAGCCTCAGTGTGTGCTTAACCAAGTGTGAGCGTTTTTTTTTTTTTTTTTTTTCTTCTGGAAGGGAGAGAGGGAGGCAGAGCATCTTGCCTCCCTCCCTGTGGTACTCACAATGGTCCACACTTACACCCCTCATCCCCTGCAAACTGGGTCATGGTTGGGGGTGGTGATGGTGATGAAGAGGAGGTGGTGGGGTTTTAATACCCCCTCGGAGGGGTAAAGGGATGCGGAAGGATCCATTTCGTTTGAAGGTAAACAAAACTTAGACCTCGGGCCACCTGAGGCGAACACAAGACAAAGATTTCGGGACGGGTCAGGATGTAATTAGAAGTTTGTACTTTTAAAACACTACTTGAGCAAATCTTAGATGCCAGCTTAAAAGAAATGTGCCTCAAGGAATATTTTCTACTTAAAAGAAACTCAATGAAAAGACCTTTGGTGTGTTTGTAAAGCAAGGACGTCTCTGAGAAGATTTTTACTTGTGGTAGAAAAAAAAAAAAAAAAACGCCATAAAGTGAGAGCTGCAGCTATGCAACCTTGTAAGTGAAAAGGAATATAGAAAGAAGACTGGAAGTTTTGCGCAGCATTTGGGAATGCAGCTTTAGACCTTGTGCAAAGTGCACATAAAAATAATAATTTAAACCCTTTGAAAATCATTTGCTACAAATTTAAACACTATTTAAAACCGGACATGTCTTGCAAGAGATCTTGGAAGCGGTTGGGCAATAAAGACGGTTATATCTAACTCTTCTTCTAGACCAAAAGATTTCCTAATGTTGTTGATATATTGTGGCTGCACAACAGTTTTCAATCCATCATGATTTAAGCTTCCCAGTCACGTCTTTGAGTTAGAAAATGTTTTGTAAAAGGCAGCCTAGATTTCCCAAATTCAAACATTGCAGATAAGCAGAATGAAAAAGAATTTTACTCTATTAATGGATTGACCTAACCATAAGCGAGTTCTATTTGCAGAAGAAACTCAGACATCACTCCTCAGCTCAATCTGAGAGACACAAAGTCAGACCAGAAGGAGAAGGTCAGAATGTTAAAGGAGAACTTTCTAAGCTACAAAATGTCCAATCAGTTGAAGATTTTACTGTCTTCCCTTCTCTGTTCACTTATCATATTAAAAATGTACTTTGTACAGAGTAGAATAGACGTGCATCTTATTGCAAGTGATCAATATTTCTATGCTGAAAAAAAAAAAAATCATTGCAGAATTGTAATTATTTTTGTTTGGATTGTCACTGTGCTGGTAACTAAATGATTAGGGTGTTTTAAAGTCACTTCTAACTGGAGGGGGGTTTTCGGCAGTGTTTATTTTTCATTCTGCAGTAAAAATGATTCTCAAGTTTTACATACATGCTCAGTTAAATTCAATCGAAATTATTAAAACTAAAAAATCTCATTAAATTATGGGCTGCAAAAGTGGATAAAAACAAATTTCTAATGTTCTAATTATTTTACAATGAATTATTACTAAATAATTGCTAAATTTTGATTTATTTATATGTTCAAAATAAAACAGAGGTGTTCTTTACTTATCATACTATAATGATTATTTAAACTGAGAAGAAAAGAAGGTAACACATGAAGCGCTAACACCGATAACTACCAAAAAGTGTTAAGAATTTTAAATAAAAAAATAAAAAACTTCAGATTTAGCACAATCTGTTTATAATAAGCAACATCCACGCACATGCATAATCACACAAACCTACAAACAACTCCTCAGCTCCTTGTCTCAGCCTCCATTCTTACCTTTCTTCTTTAGGCGGAGTGAATGCTATAAATCATCTAAACCCTTTTTAAATACGCAGCATGTCACACAAAGTTCGCAGCTTCTTTCATCGATGAATCCTTTAATACGCAGCAATCAAACCTTTTGACATAAGCTTGAAGCTGAAAAGTGATGAAATGTGTTTTCCACCGTGAAGAAAAGTGAAATCTTCAGATTTTATTTGATGCGCAGAGATTCAAGAAATTTTCTTTAATGAGATCTGCTCTTAATGTTGGCAGCGAGGATATTAATTAGCAACCAAATCATCTGCTATAGGTTTGTGAACTTCGTGATTGCTGTGCATGACTGAACTCCGCTTTATGTGACTGAGGGTGTCTGACATCACGTTTCATGGTATTTCCAATACTCAAACTTACTTGCAAGTAATAAACTATAAATCACAACAGTGGGGGAAGTCTTTGCAGACTCAGCCAGCAAAGTGGGAGAGATGATTTATTTCTTGAATCTTTTGCTGACTTAATGTGAGAGAAGCTCCTGTTATGGTCACTCTGTCTTACCGAGATGCATGTAGGTTACAGCGGAGCACTTAGCAGCAGATCAAAAGGGTCTCCGTTCAAATCTCTGCGAGCGATTTAAAAGACGGTTGCACAACATCAGCACTTGGTAGCCTTGCAGCAGAAACCTAATTTCTTTTATTGATTCATGAAAGAAACATGTTTGAACCTGTAGCAGTAGTAGCCCGCAGTACAACTTATGAGTCCTGTGCTTTTAGTTTTTGTGGCATTCAAACATCTTTTGTTACAATCTGAAATATCAAATAAATTATTCGGTCTGGTCTGATGGATTAAGTGGTAGTTTTGCTTGGTAAAAGTGAGCAGTAATTTTTGCACAATGGGATAGAAACGCCTAAGCTGCTGCCAAATATTGCAGGCTGAGCTGAAAACAGAGTCCTGAGCTGTTTATAATGACCTTCAGGATAACATTCACTGCAGTCGTTAAAATCACGACGTGTTCAATTTAATGGTTGAGGCATCTTAAAAATTTAGCACAGATTTTTCCACCCTTAGACCAATAATAGTGTGTTCATAAAAGTGGTATATGCAAAGATATAAAGATTTTTAAATTATTTATTCACATTTCTTTAATTCCTTTTTGTCCTGGCAACCAATTATTTTGTTTTCTTAAGTGAAAAACAAAAGTATTTTCCAAAGTGTTGAATTTTTTGATGAGTTTATCAAAACCTAGACTAAGTAATTTATTGATTTACTTTGGTGCAACGCATCAACTTTAGGACTCAAAACTTACTCATAGAAACCCTTTAATAAGAACCCATACTCAATTGGAAGAACAAAAATATGCAATATTTTTCAAATGTACAGTTTGATTATGTCAATAATTAATACCAGTGATTTTAATGGTGTTATCTTGTTTGATGCCATTTTTTATTGTTTATTTTTCAATTGCTCCACACTGTTCGATGTTCAAAAATGGTCTGTTTGTGAAAGTTTTTGTGGTTCTTTTAAGTTCAACACATTTCTTGCTTTTTTTTTTTTTTTTTTTTTTTCAGAAATTTCAGACTTAACCTTACATGTGGAGTTTTAAAACCATTAAAAGTACATTATAATCATCCTGGTTTTACTCCCTTTTTTTCATGGCTTTTTTTGTGTCTGTTTTGGTTTTGGTAACATGAATGTTCAGCTGTTTCATTGCTGTGCATTTAACCAACATTAAATGAAGAAACTCTGCTGCCCCTAGTGGTTTGGTGGGGCCATCACACCTGAAACCTGATTTTCCTTCAATTTGTAGATACAGGTTTAGATTTACTGGATATATAGGAACTATATTATAATATGTGAGCATAACATTATATCAAATTATGTAGTTACAACTGGGCTCAGAGAGAAAATAAGCCTCCGAACTGACAGAAATGATGAAAATCAAAACGCTAATTTTAAATAATAATTTATTGCATGGACTAAATGTAAGCTTTATGTTACGACAACCATAGATTAAAGTAGTAACAACATGCAATGTCATCAATATCTTCAAAAAAATAATTTCAGGACAATCTGATAAGCAATCTTATCTTAAAAGACTAATGTATAACTTTGTTGCCCAGCTAATTGTGCATAAATTGTAAGGTAACAGAAACATGACATAAATGCAAACCGCGCAGACACTTTTTAAAATTTTTTTTTTTTTTTATGTACAATTTATGTGACCCCAAAGCAAAGGCGCAACAGTTTTTTCTGCTCGGTGCAGGAGGCAGCAGGGTTCCTACGTTTTAAATCCTCAGCTCCTTCAGTAATCCTCCAGAAAATGTTTACTATTTATGAGTAAGCTATAACTGACAGCAGATAGATGGACTGAGAAGATTGCAGCCACTAAACTCTCCTAATCCTTACAGGCTGCCCGGGAAACCAAACTAATTCAGTTAATTTCACAGAGCACTGTCCATGTACACATCAAAGCACTTAAAAGGAGCCTGGAGTGATAAATTTGGTCAGCTTCATATTATTTCCCCAAAATGTTTCTGCTCAGGCCATTAAAGAAATTGCTGCATTATAGAGTTTTAGACTGACAAGTGGCTATTGATTTCTACTAAGCCTGAGACAGCTGAGCCCTAATTTAATGGGACAAAGTGCATCTTTTAAGAAAATGATAGTGGTGTTTTGGGCTTGTCAGCACATGAAGCCTGAATTTAAATACATTTTAGAGAAGCCGTGACTAACAGTGACTAATAATTGTTAATCTAATATTAGATTCTGCATATAAACAAATTAATCCTAAATCAACATCAAGTGTTTTACAGTCAGACTGTCTTTGAAAACATCAGTTTCTTTTTAAAGTACCTTCAAGGACTTCATTGACTCTAAATTTCTAGATTTATAAAAAATAGAAACTCTACTTTAAATGTAATCTTAGGCATGATGAAAAATAATGCAAGATATGGAATAACAACTATGGAGGACATTCCTTTAAGATGTTCTCCATTTTATCTTCATTACCAGTAATCATTACATACTTTTCAGCTCTTATTAGAAGAAAGGTTTACTGAAAACAAAAATTATTTAATCAGGAGTGCATTGGTAAAATACCATATCTGCTCTGACAGGTTTGTCACGGTAAATACGAGCAGCAAAATGTTTCATACAGAAATTCACACTCAGGTGCCTCTTGATAATTTGGTATAAATTAGGACATAACTGACTATTGAATTTACAGTGACTATATTAAATAGCAGGAGTTGAGCCGGTGGCTCTACTGACTAGTTTGGGAAGCTCAGGTTACTTTAATAGCAGGATTCAGTTCGTCTCTCCACACAACGCTCCACGGTTTCACTATGGTGTTCAGGTCATTTCAGTTTCCTGCCCAATTAAGTACAGTAATACCATAACTATTGAAGCAAAATATTGCTACTTTTGGCAGCGTAGATAGGTGATAAGTTCTCCTGGGGAATGAAATCAGCATCTGAAGTGAATTTCTGACACACTTTGGACTTAATAAAACCCACTGGACCATTAGCAGCAGATGACACGGCTGCCCAAATCATCACAGAGTCTGGGAATTATACTCTACACCTCAAGCAACTTCGATTCTCACCATCTAAAGTCTCTCCTCAAACTCTGGAACCTTGAATTAAAAATGACATTTTCATCTGAAAACAGGACCGTGAGAAACCAAGCAACAACTCAATCTATTTCTCTTTCTTTTCTGACGTTTGTGCAGCTTTTATCTTTGATACTTTTTCCTTTCACTTAATTTTCCAGAACTTGTTAATGACTGTTTGCTGGACAACTCTTAAGTCAGCAGTTTCCTTTGTGATTGTGGGCCATAACAAAATTTCTATTCTATTTCTATTCTTAGATAAACGTAGTAAGATTTTATATGTAATCCAAATATTAATCTGTAAATTGTCTGAGGTTCAATTTTTAATTTTGAATTTGAAATAATTGAACATTTAGTTAGTAATGACTCACATGCTTCGTTAACAGGGACTCATTAAGTGAGAATGACCCAAATATTGAAGCAAACATTTGTGTGACTATATCCACCTAATTTCTTAACTCTCCGGCCCGGTTAATGTGATTGTTCTGACCACAGTTTACAAATCTGATGCTCTCAACCATCTTCAGATCTGAGGAAACATTTTAGATTAGATGAAACATCTTAAAGAAACAGGCGAAGTCCAATTGTCTTCAAATGTATTTACACTTATAACTAAGATATTGCATAATACTCACTATTCAGAACATTTGAACTGATATTCTCTTGATTAGCAGTCAACTGTTTTACCATTAACACATGCCAATCAAGTCAGGAAGTCAGGGTACCCAGAGAGAACCCACACATGCACACGGAGAACCTGCAACCTTGGTGTAGACTGGATTTGATCCCAGGATCTTCTTACTGAAAGGCACCGCAGTAGCTCTGATTTATTCACCGCAAACTGAAAAGGAATCGTCATTGTTTGTATTTGAGAATTGCTTGAGGAGAGAACTGTGCTTCAACAAGAGCAACAGGGGGCCTTTTACTTTCATATCCCTGCCAAAACAATTTTCATACTTCAGCAGTTTGATTTGAATCCAAAGCCTCTGTGTGTTATTCACCTTTTCCCTTTATACCAGAATTTTATTTAAAAAAAAATGTGTTTATGTTTTCTGCAATGGATTTTCAACCGGTGCAGGCTGAACCTCGACTCTCGGCCAATGGCTGCTGGAGACTGGCACCAGCCACCCATGACCCTGCAAGGATAAGCAGGTTTAAACAAAGGATGGGTGGATGTTGTGTAGAAAATGGGTGTAAAGTAATGCTAAATCCTTTTAATTTTATTTTATATCCATTTTTGTAACCTGTCAAGGTACTGCAAGTGCAAATTAGCTTATGCTATAAACTGGTACAGCATCAAATGGTGATTCATGTTTGAGCTGTACGTTTTACCTTTTAAATAAAGCTTATTATTATTATTAACTATTACATTATTTAGTTATAGTCAGAGTTTAATCACAACATTCAGTCCAAATGTTGCATTTGATTATATAATTATCCCCCCTCTGTATCTTGCTAACATTCGCACTTGTGAGGTTTGTTTCTCTCAACAATCAGGGCAGAAATTCAGTTTTTTACTAATTATTTGGAAGGATAAATGAGTATAATAAAGATTTAAAATGATAAAGTAAAAAGTCAAGATCTGAAGCTCCTCCTGAATCTAAAGTCAGAGTAAAAGTCAATTTTTTAAAGAGCTTTAAAACTTCCTCAGGTCTGCATTTTTATATGAAGTAACAGCAGAATTAATAACACTCAAATGAACCATAAGATCCACAAGATCTTAAAAGTACTATCAATAAAAAATCAATAAATACATTTTATGGGAACACTCGCCAGCCATTTCATTATGTACACTTGATTAATTGCTTGCAAACATAAATAGTAAATCAGCCAACCAGAAGGTACATTTAGGCATCTAGAAGAAGTAAAAACCACATCTCAAAACTCAAAATAAGCATCAGAAAGGGGAAAAAAAACGGGAATTTTAAATGAAATTGACCATGTAAGAGTATTTTTGAAAATGCAGAACTCCTGGGATTTTCTAACACCTCTGATATTTACAGAGAATAAACCAAAAAATAAAAAAAATATCCATTCAATGGCGATTGTGTGGGTAACTGATTTGAGATGATAGAAAGATAACAGTTGCTAAAAAAAAAAAAAAAAAAATCAGCAGCAGAAGATGACACCGGGTGTCACTCCTGTCAGCTCAGAAAAACTGAGGCTACACATTTCACCAAAATGGGACAAAATGAGATCAAAAAAATGGCAAGGTGTGTTTTGGAAAGGGAACATTTCAGAAGAATGTGTCTGACTTCTTGTTAAATCTGCACCTCAAATATTTAAGGCAGATCTGATGGGGAGGGGGAGGTTTCAAGCTGATACTAGCAAAGCATACTTGATAATAACTGATTGTTTTTATAGCAATTACTGATTGCCCTTCTTTTGTTTTCTTTTGACTTTACTTTCAAATCCCATTTTTGCTACATGATTAGCTTTTGGAGAAAAATAGTTGGATAAATAAATAGGAAATTGTTTGATAAATGGATAAATAGAGGGTAAGCAAAGTACTACATATAAATAAATAAATCATAGAATGTTTTTTTCCAATCAGTTTATGGTCCCAAATTTGAATACAGTCATTTATCAGGTTTAATTACAGTCATTATTACCTTGAAACTTATGATAATTCTGTTTGTTAAATGTTTGCTTACTCTGCTTATATATTTGCTTTGTAACTTCAATTATATGAAAAATAATTTACGCTTCTTGAGAGTCCAGTGGCTGATTAAAGTATTCCCATGCCGTATGCGTGTAAATGATTAAAATCCTTTATTTCAGAAGTAACCGTAACTGGGCAGACCTTGATTATGTTTGTGTGCAACACGCAGCCGTTTAATAAACAACGGGTAAGTGGAGACTACATGCACATGTTCATTATCATACTCAAACATGTGGCTTGGGCATGCAGGGGCCCACGAGTGAGCAAACATTTGGGCTGTTAAATATTTGTAGTTCAGAGGAAAGTTGCTTTCATTACTCAGGCAATCTGTTTGGGTCATATTAGAGATAAAGCTTGCAGCTCGCTGGATGGGTTTTCGTTTTTCTTTTTTTTTTTTTTTGCATCTCGCATATGATCGTTTTGAGTTCACACTTCCTGCCACATTTTCTCATAAAAAGGTCTCGTTTAAGCTTTAGATTAGATTCTCATCTGCAATTAGTATGGAGGAGACAAGAGATGTGAGGTGAATGGAAATGTGTGCAACTCTGTGCAGAGTCTGTGTCTGGGTTCACACACGCCCCCTCACACACATGCACGTGGAAGCGGTCTCCTCAGGCTGTCTCTCACCTGCAAGCTCAGACTCATTAGAGTGGGATGGAGGAGGAAGAGGAAGGTGAAGGAGCTGAAGGATGGAGAGGTAAAACAACAGGAACTTTCAGCCTGAATGAAGACGAGTACGTCCCATCGATCAAATTAGCAGGAACCATAATCCATGTGCTGTTAACCAAGCTGCTAGCGAATATAACTTTATTGTTGTTCTTTAAATATATTTATATTTGCATATCTGTCCGTGAGTCAGGCTGAGTGACTCCAAGTTAGATGTTTCTTGTTGTTTCCTCAGGCATAGATGGAGTGTGTGTGTGTGTGTGTGTGTTTGCTGTTGGTGACAGCTTTAGAGGGCTGAGGGAATATCTGGGTGCATATGTTTGTGTGTGTGCAGACCTACTGTACTTGTGTGTTTTTCTTATCCACTTATTTACGTTCTCCAGGGAAGTGGCCAGTCTTTCGTTGCATTGCGTGTTCAGTTGTTTGACGGATCCGTTCCCGAGGCGACCGCTGCTGCTAAATATCGCACACCTGGATGAGCAACGCCCGCCGCCTGTCTCATCCGGCGTCTTCCGAGACCCCATTACCTCACTAATAATATCCAACAAATCACACAACACTTTCACCTTGATGAGTCTTCGTCACAGAGCCTGGATTGAGAATGACTTCATTTACTGCAGCAAACTTTTAATGCCTCAGGAGCAGAAAGATGAATGGTCACACTCCAAATACGTCATATATTACAAGGGCGCTTTGCAAAAAATAAAAAATAAAAATAATTCCTGAGAAATGGGACATTAGATCAGATTTTTTTTTTCTTAAGCGTATGTGTATAAATAGCAAATTAATTAATCCTGTGTGCATTTGAATAAGAACCAAAACTATTTACAAAATAAAAAGTGCTTGCCTCTCAGATTTTTTCTGTTTTTGTTGTTTCAGGTCAAACATACTTTACTACTAGATCAAGATAACCTGCCAAATAAAAAAAAAAAATCAAAAGATGATTTAACTTATTAATGCGAAGAAAAAAAACTACCACTATCACCTCTTAATATTTAATCATCATTTACCTGTGATTCACAACATTTTTTGAAAGAAGTTGAACTTTACAAGCCACATCTAGACCTCACTGTCGCCAAACCGGATTTTTGGACTTCAACAGACTGCTGCTATTTCACAATAGATGGAAAACAGTGACCAAAGATTTAGAAGCTGTTCAGTTTTCATGACAGACCTGAAGGCGGCAGCTGCTGCTGAAACTGGAAGGTGATCAATCGTTTGGAGAGAAAGGAGTGGTCTCAAGCAAACTCAGTCAGAATGGAGAGGTTCATCTCCAAGTTATCCTTCAAGATTGGGATTTTTTAAACTAATGTAGTGAGACATTGCACAAGGGAGGATTAGCCATTTTTTGCTTCAGATTCCTCATCTGAAATTGTGCAGCAGAACTCAGAGTCAGCTCAAGTTTTTTTATAGGACTTGTAAGATGTGTGTTAAACACACCTAAAGTCTCTTTTCAACCAAAGAAGATGGACAGACATGAAAATATCTAGTCTACGTAATGCTTTGTGAATATCACTCCATGCCCAGTTAAATATGTTTTGGTTTCATCCTATTATGAACACAGTAAATAATATCTTAATGTGAGCAGAGAAAAAATGTATACTCTGATTGCAGAATAATCATGGCACAAAAGTAAACAAACGGCAAGTAAACGGAAATGCAAAACAATACAAAATTAACAAAGAAATCAGTTACCAAACAAAAAGCAAGAAAGGAGGTGTTTATAATATTATGTTCTTATTAAAGCTAAAATAAAAATTCTGTTGCTTGGAGAATTTTGACAAATTATCTCTTTTAGTTGTAGGAAAATAAAACTATAACAAACAAAAGAAGAAACAGAATCACAAAAATTATGTAAATCTATTTTTTTATTTAGTTATGGAGAGTGACTCAATCTGCAGGTCCTGAATGGTTTACAGTCCTTATAAAAAAAATCTGAAAATGCTACTAATGGAGGTGAGCATGCACAACGACTCTTATGATACTTGCAAGTGAACAACTTAGTGGAAAGTGCTGGGCAAGGTCAAACAACCGCATTAGGCAGAGCCCATTTCCATGTACATCACAGCTTTGCATCTTGTTCATTGCTGAGATATTCAACCGCCATTAAACCTCTTCCATGGTCACATATGAACATTTACGGCAAAAGGATGCTTATCTTGGTAACATCCAAGAGATCTGCATAAATTTATGTTTTTGGTTTAAAAAAATAGAGAAAGTAATCTCTTTTCTAAGTATGCTTACAATATTTTATTCATACTATTTGATGCTAAAACTTTACTTAAGAATTAAGTGTAGAATGTATTTTGTCTTACAGCTAAATTAAGAAATATTCCCAGTTATTTTATCCATATCTTCCTGTCTTGATGTGGTGGTGTATGCATCTCTTTTTCTGCAGCCTTGAAACTAGTTTAGAGCCTTTATCTAACCATAATTCTACCAAAAAAACCGACAAAGGTGCAAATCCACAAAGAAGCAAAGACATTATTCAAATACAAATCCTTATATGATTTGACCCCTAAACTAGACCAAACAGTGAAAACACCACACAGGTGGATTGATGTTATTGATATCTAACTGGAGTTCACAAACACCTCACCTTAAAATATGTCCTAATAAAATTCGACCTTGTCCCTGCTTGCAGCTACCACCTTACCACTGGGAGTGCTAAATCATTTCACTCTGTTTTATAAGAGCAAAACAGTTTTTTCTCATATTTCAAATGCAACCTAATCACTAATGATTAGTGATTAGTGAAACGTGTTACATAAATATGTCAAAATCTTCCCATCTGTGTCCATTTTAAGGCAGCCATTTTCAGCAGGGACACACCATGTCATCATTCTGGAGGTGTGTGCATTTTGATATGATAATCAGCGATAACAAGGTGGAGTTCAAATTAATCTGGTTGCATGCAAAACAAAGTACAATGACAGCAGTCCTCACATGGCTGCATCCCTGACAGCTGCTTTAATGAATCTGCTATAAACAGTGATGTGAGGATAAGTAAGGCTGTGTTGACATGCATAGGCCCCATTGCATTTACTCTCCTCGGCTGTGTGTCAGTAAAGGACTTCGGTATCCCGCTTATGCAGCTGGATTTGCATTGAGTGCATTGACGCGAAAGATTTAAATGGCATCAGTCCTGTTATTAAAGCAAAGCAAAATCGTCAGACAAACAGGGAGAAGCGGCTCGCTCCCTCTGTGTCTTATTCTCTGAGTGTATAGAGGGACGCTCCGTGCTGCTGCTTAGTGCGTGCAGCAGCTGCAACTTGCAGCCTCCTTCCACATTGTAGGGGCCGTTCTGCTGTTTGAAAGACCGATGGATACCAAAATGGTGACGAGAGATGACGGAGAGGATTGCTATTTTTCAAACTCACTTGTTCTTATTCTGTTGCTCTCCTCTATTAGTGAGAAGGGAAAACAAAAGCTATGCTTTTGAGTCAAGGATTGAAGCTTGCTTCTAAAAGATGAACCCTCAAAGTCTGTTCGGGGATGAAGGGGAAACAAAGGTAACGCATTTATGAAAGCGTGTTGGAGTTTTGCAACTAGGAAAACACACTGTACTTCTTTTTTTGATCAGCCTCAACCCTCGTCCTTCAACACAGCAACAGAAAACCGTGGAATAAACCCAGCTAAATGAAAAACAAAAATGATAAAACATCATCTATGGCTGCTGATAATCCACACACAAGCTGCAGAAGAAAATCTTGCAAGCAAAACAATCAGAACCTAAACATTTAAGGAGCTAATAGAGTGGGTAAAAACACAAAGAGAGCTGTCCAATGTGGCGATATTCGAGAGCGCATGAATGGAGCTCCCTGTTTCTGCCAGTGGCACCAAGCAGAGACAAAGTACTCGTGCAACTTCCCATTCATAGACTGGGAACATGAGGGCAGAGAAATGGAGCCAGAACACAACATTACAGTGTTATAACAACTGGGAGGAGACCCCATCATTCACCATCCCCCCATCTTTTACCCTGACAGTCCCTCAAATCCCCACACACTATACCCTTCCCTCTGTCTGCTACCACTGTACTCATCTCCCATCCCCCTCAAAAAACCTTCACTTTCTCTTCCCCATCATCCATGAACAACCATCAGGATTCTCTTTAGTTCTGTAGCTAAACTAAACTCTGTAGTCTGTTAATTGAACAGCAAGGGAATATGCCAAAGTCTAGTCTGAATCACCCCCTCGGGGTAGTCTAACATCACACTGTGATCTGACAAGGTGAAGCAGGGTAACACACACTCATCGCTTTTAACACAACACACTTCTTCAGCAAGAAAGCCAGACAGGGAAGCAGGGTAACACACTGCTTCCCTGTCTCACTATGTAGCTGTGGGCTGATTTGACTTAGGTCTGCTGACAGATTTCTTTTTTTTTTCTGTGTTTTTAAAATAAACATCTAAATTTAAATGTTATCCTGCTGTTCTGCAGTACCGACTGCATCCAGTTTGTTCTCAATATTTTAACCGGGTCATTAAGAGAAATCCATTAGAAGTTTAATTTTATTAAAAAACTGATGACACATTGTTTTATTTCAGCATTATGGACGGACGGACGAACCTTTCAGTAGTAACAACCTTTAAACAGAAATTTAACTCAACAGAAATTGGTCTGATGCATTATTCATTTGTTAAATGTAATATTTTCATTAGCGATAAGGTGAAGAACATCATAACAAGCAGAAATAAGGCTTGAAAACACTGTTGTCTGTGTAATTAATCTATGTAATATAGATAGATAGATAGATAGATAGATAGATAGATAGATAGATAGATAGATAGATAGATAGATAGATAGATAGATAGA
>CAEGAE010002183.1:0-39309 GCA_903067095.1 Girardinus metallicus
TGGATCCACGGCCTCCGTCGGTCCGGGTCCGTCGGGAACGCATGATAGGACAGATATGGCTGTTTTCTTGCCCCACAACAACAACCACGGACTGAACAAAAACAACTCCGCCGAGACTGAGCCATTTTCCTAGCCTTTTAATGCTAACGCTATAGCCACCGGAAATTGTCAAACCCCACATCCGCTTTAAAACGCGGAAGCGTGAAAAAGGTCTATTCAGATGTAAATAATTTTTTTTAATTGACACTTCTGTCATCATTGTTTTATTATAATTTGAGATATGCTGATCTCATTTCAGTTTAATTCAAAAACTTTTAATAAAAAAAAATATTATTATTATTATTCTTTTTTTTTTTTTTTTTTTGAAATCTGCAAAGGGTACGAATACTTTGGACCCTAACTTTGGGTCTCACAATTGCAGCATCGCTTACCAAAAGTAGTAGGCTATAGTGAAGTCCAGTTGCTAAATCATCGAATATTTAATGTAATCTCTAATAACTAGTATCTAACGCATGCTAAATGTAGTCAACATTTATGAGTTAAGACTGTCATCTTCGGCCATAACTAGCTGTTATTTAGATATCTGCTTCAAGTTTACGGTCACAGCAACTTTTTTTGTGTGTGACGTCACACACACCTGTTCCCACGGAAACGGAGAGGTGTTACGCGCCGACCCCTGTTCACCCCGCTCAGAGCAAGCAGCGATAATTGACATGAAGGCGCTCCGGCTGAAAACACAGCTTTAATGGGTTATTAGCAATTCAACCGCCTCTCTGATGAACCGCTGCTGCTATAAACCGGAAAGTATTTCACAAATGTGATACCGAGGCTTTTAGCTGGACTCTCAGGTCGCCCACAACATTAAACACGGAGGGCAGAGAGAGAGAGAGAGATGAATTCAGGCTGTTGTAGCCCAGGATGTTCCTCGGTTCTCTGTGTTCAGAAGCCGCTGTGTGACGGGCTGTTTGTGGACAAACACTCGCGTGTCGAGGCGCTGGTTGATGCATGTGGGGGCGCACACTGAAGCGCAAGGATACAGTGACACCTGTCGTCTCCAACCAGAGCCGCTGAAGTGCGGCAGCGCGCTACCCAGCTCACTTCCGGGGGAAATAAAGAAACGCAACAGGAGAAGGAAGTGAAGGTCGAACAGGTTTTTTTTTTCTTTCTTTTCCTTTTTTGATAAGAACAAACGGCCCACGAAGCAGAAAAAAAAATATTTAAATGATTTCTCTGTCTGGCAGCGCTTTCTTTTACGAGTTGCGAAAGTGCTTCTAGGTGGTTAAAATATGAAATGGAAAGGAAACGTGCTGCTGTTTATGTCGGAAGAACTTGCGCCCCGTCAACTTTCAGAGAAACTGTAATTGGCCAGCAGGGGGCGGTGCTCACCTGGAATGTTTCTGATACTCGTCACCGTCAGTAAACATGTTCTATTTTCATTTCAATCATCTCAAAGATTGAAATATTTACAATATTTACTTATTGGAATTTTGATTGTCATTACAAATAATGAGAAATTGAAATTTATAATCTCAGAACATTACAATATTAAATAATAGATATTTTACATAGAAATTTTAACGTCTTTGGATGTTTTGTTAATTTCTTGGTATCCTTCGTCGGGGCTCTTTTTGCATGAATCGCTGCATCATTACGTCACGGCATGGAAAGGTGGTTCTGCTGAGGTGTAACGGGAACCCAGACTGCATTGCTGGGTCCTCCTGACAACTCTTCCTCCAGACTCTGGGACATTGATTTCCAATAGAAACTCAAACTTTACTTCCATCATAAAAAAAGAAAACTTTGAATCACCGAGCAACAGTCTAGTAATTTTTTTCCCCCTTAGCTCAACGAAGACACTTGTACTTCATGTGTGGGATTGTCTGTGCACGGTGGTTCTCGATGAGCTTACTCCAGCCTCGGTGTAATCTTTTGGAGCTTTTTGAATCGATTTCGCTTGACGATCGTCAATCAGTGCTGTGGTTCTTCCTATTGCTGGTGTGCATTTTCCAGACCACGCCGTTTATGTCTGGATACAGCACTTTGAATAACCAGCTTCTTCAGCAAAGCCCTTTTGTGGATGTAAGTGACTGTTGTCTGGACATCTGTCCAATCCGCAGTCTGTTGTTTATTCTTTTCCACTTTCTGAAACAAGTGACAAAAACACTGGATTTTTTTTTCACTACATTCAGATTTTCTGAGATGTAACTTTAATCACTGCAACTGTTTTGGCTTTGGGGGTGGATTTTTATTTTCTCTCTCTGGGAGTTTTTGGGTTTTTCTTGTTTTCCAACTTGTAAATTTCATCTTCTGAGTAAAACTGGTTAGCACAATTAAATGTCCACTCTCAGCCAAACACGAAATACCAAGTCAAAAAACCCCATTCACTAACTGCTGGTCTTATTGGCAAGCTAAATACTAATAGCTATATTAGCTAATACCAGAATACGGTGTTCTGGTATTAGCTAATTGTATTCTGAAAACAGCAGAAGGAAACGTTTTACCAAAATACATTGTGATGTATGTTTGAGTCACAGTATAAGACTGTGATATAAACTGGCAGATGTACAAATAAACATTTTTGTTACAGCTGTTACTCTATGTGTTAAACATGGCAGCCATGTTGGATTATAAAGTCAGGGTTGGTGAAAAATCATTAACTTTCCAACTTGGAGCTCTGGTTTGTCCTGTTTCTTTCTTACAGTTTTTATATCTGAATAAAAATAACATTTTTATTCACAAAACACAACCAGACATGTCGTGCCAATAAAAAAAAAACATTTTCATTATTGATTTGGTTTTAAAATGGTCAGTATGGTGGCATTTTACAATTTGAGTTTGTACTTTTGATAAAAAGTTTTATAAACTCTGCTTTAAGTAGATAACAGAGATTACCATTAAATACATCAATTAGTACTGTGTGTCTTTCACTGACATCATTATATAAACTGTGGCTGATTTTCCCAGTTCTGTTTCATTTTGGTTTTTTTCCTCTCTTTCTGCAGGTGTACACACAGATTTCCAAAAAAACAAACAAACAAAAAAAAACATTTATTGTATTGTCTCTCCTTGTTAACTATCTTAACCCCACGCCTTTCTTTTTCCTCCTTTCCTGCCTTTGTTCACTCTGAAATACACCTAAAACAAATTGTACAATGGCATGAAGCAAAGTACTATAGTGAAAACCATAGTGCTTCTGCTTGTGAAAGTAAATCTGTTTCTTTTTCGTCCAGAACAAAAAGGAAAAAAAAAAAAAAAATCAACATGCCTCTCACAAAACAACGATGCAAGTTCAGTTTTGGTGGAATTCCCCTTTAATGCCACAGACGCGTGAAACATAAGCTTAATGCACATCCACCTCGGAGCATATTGGCATTATCTTCCAATGCAGTCTTTGTCTTCTTATAAAACTCTTCACATAACAGATTTTGTAATACCGAGTCTACAGATTACTGTACAGAGTGAAAGAAAAACTAAACAAACAAAAAAAAGAATGATAAGACAGAGGAAAACTAGAATCAAATTTACATTGTAGCGACCAGTTGCTTGTCATCAAGTACAGTCAGTGGCCATAGACACGAGAATTAGCCAAACACATAAAAAGAAAAAGACCATTAAGGCTGTTCGTCAATGTAGATTAAGTAGGAAAAGCATTGGCACACAATGCTTCGAGACCCTTTGCGATATACAAAAAAAGGGAGCATTTGCGGGTAACACCAAATAGCCACTAAAGTTCTCAAAGCAACAAGGCCTGATTGTAACCCGGACAGACGGACGGACCATGTCAGGTGTGTTCCCACATGCTTTGTTGCCTGTACAAAGGAACCAGGCGAGGAATCGCGAAGTTGCACGGCGCAGGAACCAAAAAGCAAAGCAGAATGAGCAAAACGACTGATTCTGTAGGAAAAGGAAAAATACACTCAACTCATTTTGGACGCACCGGTGAACTACATTCTACCGTCGGACAAATAACTCGATCAATCCGACTCCCCTGCAGCCGTCCCGGATCTTCGAACGCCGACGTGTTGCGACATGGCACGGACAAGTAATAATAAAAGAAAGCTGAAAAGATAAAGAGAATGTAAAAACGGGTCACAGCAGTCACGCTGCATACCTAATGCACATCTCACTGTTGAGTACTTGAAGGCATCTTCCCCCACGCTCCACACACAGCGTAAAGTAAAATACACACACAGAGAGAGAAGAAACTCCCAAAGCTTTTATATAAAACCCAGGAATGCAATGCCTCTGGTGTTGTTGAGCGTGAACACAGAAAGCCCTTTTTACAACTGTTATGTCTTTTTTTCTCCCCCCCCTCGACAGTCTTGTACTAGAACTGCGTTTGAGCTCAAATATGCACCTTTTTGTTGTGTTACTTCATGTCCGAACAATTTGATCTGTTTAACCCACCGAGGCCCGACGTAGAAAAACAAAAACAAAAAAAACAAAAAACGAACAATTCAAAGCGGCCGGTTCCTCGGTATCGGATGTTTTGTCCCGTCTCCTCCGCCAGCCTGATCCGTGTATGTTTGAGTCAATGAAGAGC
The DNA here is from genome assembly GCA_903067095.1 of Girardinus metallicus. NCBI lineage: Eukaryota > Metazoa > Chordata > Actinopteri > Cyprinodontiformes > Poeciliidae > Girardinus > Girardinus metallicus. The sequence goes on from CAEGAE010002183.1 coordinate 4,544, forward strand.
AGCAACAGGTTCTGCTGGTAAATTAGAAGCAGCGTCTCATTGTTTTTCCTTTGCACAGATTTGACGCAACCCCTGTTGATGAGCTCGAGGAAAGTGGACCCGAACCTTCCAACACGAAAAACCGAATTACGACTCGATGAACCGGGCAGGAAAAACGTATCCAAAAAATGACCTTTTGTAGGGATTTTTTTTTTTTTTTTTTTTTAATGTACAGTCACTTGAAAAAAGAAAAAAAAATACTAACTTAATATACATTTAATAGTTTAGAAAAAAAAAACAATCAAAATTTATTTAAAAATTAACACAATGCTCCTTTTAACTGCAAGAAGCCATTTTTTCAAGCAATGAAGAAAGCAGGATATGGAAGTTCTTAAAAATATTTTTTACAGCCCAAGACAAAAGAAAGCTTCTTTAATAAAATCGACAGGATTAAATTTCACCAAAGTTACTTGTAAATTCTGAGACTGCCAAACTCAACATTTATATTCGATTGATACAAATTTACATGATAAACCGTTAAAAAAAAAAAAAAGAAGAGAATGCCCCCAAGGTTAGACAGAGGGTCTTTTTGTGTGCCCGCTTCAATAAAAAGGATGCCAATATCTTAAAAAAAAAAAAAAATCAAACAAAAAGTGCATGAAAGCAGCAGCATTGCTGGGACAGTGTGGCACAAATGATATATCTTTAAATAATCAGAAATGGATAAAAGTCAAGGGAGTACTTTCAGTTGTGTGTTTGAGATTATGACACCCTGTTAAACAAGAAGAGAAAAGTTTTAGAGAGAAAAAAAAAAAAAAAAAAGTGTCACGGAGGAATTACCTGTCAATGTTTTATTATCAAATTGTTGTGAAGCCAAGTTGCTCCAGAGACTCAGAAAATGTATTTGTAATAACGCTTGATATGTTGGTCGATGATCAACTGGATGACGGCCGTTAAGTTCAACACTAGAGATATCAAACAAGTAAACATAAACTAAAAATTTCACCCAAGGCAACAACCAGAGATTGTATAAATGTATAAAACATCTATTATTTATCCCCAACACCTATTTTATATTTCATGACCCCTCGACCCCCTCCTCCCTCCCAATACCTAGCAGGAGCCGCCTCCCATGCTCCTCATGGGTGTGGGGCGGGGGGTGGTGGGGAGCAACGAAAAGTCCCAAGATGCCCCCCCCCCTCCATGACCCCAGCCTCGCCTCACCCTCTCTGCAGACATGTAGAATTGGCATTTATCATATGTATACAAAGACTAGCTCAATGCTGAACACCTACTGCTGCTATTTGTTAAAAACGATCTTCATATTTTACAACTGATATCGCTTGCATGACAGAATGATGCAACAGGTACACTTAAAAAAAAAACAAAAAAAAAAAACAACGACCCATAAACAAAGAAAAAGTAAAAAATAAAAACAGTAGTAATAAAAACACTATTGAAATAATTTATGTCTTTGTATGTCATGGAGAATCGTGTTTAGAAATGAACCACCGGATCACTCTAAACATAGGCACAGTTTTTAAAACAAACAGAAAATAAAAACAACAACATTAGACCTTTGTTCTTTTGGGTCAAGAAGCAATTAACATAAGTTATGACCAGGAAAGATTATGTATAAAAAAAAAAAAAGCAAAAGTATAAGATGACAGAGTTTAAAATTACAGCAGCAGCAGCAGCAGCAGCAGTAAATGAGAAGTTCCAAAGACTTGCTTTTTGTGTTTTTGCATACAATTGTATCCTTGCTCACATATTAGATGCTGTAATTACTGTAAATACATTGGCAATGGGGATTACGGTTTAAAAAGCTGAAGGACTTGCCTCAGAGCTCACAGTCGCTTGATATATTAAACTTTATATACCTTCAGTTTTGGCAAAACACACTGAGGAGAGGGGGAATTTTCTCGTTTCGTGATTCGGAATGAAAAGTTGAGTGGGCTTTTGGAGGCTGGAGAGGGGGGGGGAGGGGACAGGTGGGGGTCGTAAATGACCGGGACCGACTCCGGAGGAACACAAAAGTCTCCAAAAGTTTCGCTTCCATTTCTGCCAGAGGACTGAAAACAAAATGCGATCCTTGAGCGCGTCCCTCCCCCCGTTGTTAATGTGCGCCACTCACTCCCCTCCCTCGCCCCCAACACTGATTGTAGCGAGTTTGCTTTTCTTTACAGTGTATGATACACGTAATGGGAGGGCAGGCAGGGGAAAGGGTGCGGAGTAAAGCCGAAGGGTTTTGGAGTTGCTCTTGGCTCAGACCATGGCACGGTATGGTCCCTGCATCTTTAGGAACTGGATGATGAACGAAGGGCCTCCCGCAACGATCTGGGCCGGCAGGTGGGTGAGGGGACAGTTCTCGATGCTCATGATGGACAGCTTGCTGCAGAGGGCCAGCTCAAACGGGAGGCTGTGCAGGTGGGGGTTGTCGTTGAGGTACAGTTCCTCCAGATTCTCCAGTGTGCCTGGGAGCAAACGAAGGGCAGTGATTATGGGATTTCTGCAGGTTTCATCAACTCAAATGTGAGACTCTAAGACCATTATGAATAAAATTTAAGACCTGCGTCACGACAGAAATGTACAAAAGAAATATTGCATATAAATAAGTCGCATGGGTTGGCAACTGAAGCGAGCCAATGACGAAGACAAAGATCATCCAGGCCAACTGGAGACAAATAGATGTTAAAAAAAAAAAAAAAATGCTAGCTAGAGCATATTAGCAGCTAATTAGTGGTAGCCACAATTGTCACATTTGGTGACAGAACGCACAACTCATACAATATACTCATACTTCATACAAAATATGAAAATAAATAGACCTGCCACAACAAAATTTAAGACTCTATTACTATAGTCAAGGCCAACTTGTTTTTCAATTACTTTAAGACATTTAAGGCTTTAATTTCAGATAAATGAATTTAAGACTTTTTAAGGATGTGCAATCACCCTGAATTATTTAGCAATACACAGTTTCTTCAGGTTTCAGTAACTCAAATTTAAGGCTTTTTAAGACCATTATGGATGATATTTAAGAGTTGTATCCCAACAGAAATGTACTAAAGAAAATCTCCTATGTTATGTAGTAATACTAAGCTTTTTTACGCACGTAACTGGTGAGCAACAGAAGTGAGCTAATGGCAAAGAAACGTCGTCCAGCCAACCTGAAATCATCTACATTTACCAATGATTGATGCAAAAAAGCTAGCTAGCTAGCAAGGGCTTATTAGCAGCTAGTTAGTGGTATCATTAACTGCCTCGAGTCACACTATAATGAAGATGTGTATGTTTGACTCAAACCTTGCTTCACAGAAAACTCCCACCAGAAAAAAAAAACAACAAAAAAAAAAACATAGAATATACTAGATAAAATAGTCCTGCGAGACAAAAATCAAGACTTGTGATTAACATATTTAAATTAAGACTTTTTAAGGATGGGCAGGACTTCCAGTTTAATAACATATTGGATACTTAACTCTAAAACATTGATCCTGAAAATTCTGGATCACAGTTTGGCCTTATAATCCTAATGCTCGCCGGAAACATCACAAAGCTGAACTTGTGGAGTGTCTTAAGGGGTTGGCCAATTGTTTCACAATGTTTTAAGATTTATAACATGTTCGCGGTAATGTTAGACACTGACCGATCTCCTCAGGAAGGTGTTGCAGCAGGTTCTCTCCCAAACCCAGGTGAGTCAGGTTGGTGAGGTGACCGATGCCTCTTGGTAACGTAGTCAGCTGATTATTAGTCAACACCAATTTCTGATAGGAAAAAAACATAAATGTTTTTTAAAAAGCCATGCAATGTCAGCACATAAAACATATCAAAGTGGAAAAATTTACAAATAAATTTTGACCACAGCAGTAAAGCGTGAACTTTTATTAAGAGAGAGACTGTCTTCATCAACCAGCTGATTTTCAGATGGATATGGTTGGTGATCAGACGGCTGGAAACTCAAAAATCCGTCGTCTTTCTGTTCGTAAACACATTTTATGTGAGCACTACCAGACTGCGACAAAACTCTTCGTTATGGAAACTGTAACAGAGTTAAAGCCATTACCATTATTCCCAGAGGGAATACCAGCCAGAACCAGTAAACCAGTGTTTTCATACCTGCAGGTATCACCAAATCAAATTTAAGTCTTTTTAAGACTTGTAACACAACAGAAACGTTGCGTCGTACAACGTTGTGTCATACAGGTTGGCCACAGAAGTGAGCCATTGGCAAAGACAAATGTCTTTCAGCCATTTTGAAATTTACATTTACAATGACATGTGCAAGCAAGCTAGCTAGCGCTAGTGGTAGTCTCAACCTTCTTGAGTCAAGGCAAGTCTGCATTCAGGCAGACTTTTGCCTGACAGAAATGTCCCACAAGAAAATGAAACTACATGGAATACACAAGAACAAAAGTCCAGAAATGTTTATAATGTCTTTAAGAACAGCTAACATGTTTTTTTTAATGAATTTACGGCATTTTAAGGCCTTAATTTTAGATAAATGAATTTCAGACTTTTTAGGGATGTGGACACACGACACAAGCCATTGTTTTTCTGAAATAAAACTCTTTACGTCAAAGCAATCATACTTTGCAACTTAATTTGTTGCACGTAGCTGTGTGAAAATTTGCAGCTCTTACAAACCTTTAATTATGAAAACGTTCGTCTTTAATTCACATTTGTACCAAAAGGAAAGCAAAGCAGAGATACAGATGGCTTCAGCAGTCTGTCCCATCCAAACTTCAGAAGCGGTTAACGGTACACAAACTCCAGAGGTTATGTTCTATTACGCGTCTCTGAACGCAAATGCTGCGAAACATTCTAACGTTACCCGTTCATGTCCCTTAAAATTACTTTTGATTGATGTGCTTACTCGATACCTTCACAGACAGCTATAAGCAACTTGATTTGTCTCTATTGTCAGCTGACCAGATTAATGTATTTGAAACACTACAAAGCACATTGAGAGGTCAGTCTTTAACGTTGCAGTCACAAAGAAAATGACAAACTACCTATATTAAAACGTGACTTGTGGAAGAGTTTAAACTGGAGGATGACTGAAATCGGATAGAAATGCCCCTCCAATGCATTTGCCGTGCAGTGTGGTCCAAACTGCTCCACATTTATTCTGGATCACGGCAACCAGCCTACGCATACAGGCAGAGTCATGCAATTCTACCTTCAGTGAGAAGCACGAGCAGCGCTGCAGTAGATGGTGCGACCCCCACAGAACCGTGAGTGTTCTCAAGGCACATCAGGTGTTGATAGTCAACAATGTGCTGATTTGAATTTGCTTTGTATTTAGTAGTGTTTACTTAGGAATAAATAAGCCAAAAAAAACTTACTGGAAAGTAAATGAAAAGAGGGTGAAAAAAAAAAAACGGTAAATCTGGAAAAGTTACCTGTAAATCTTTAAGGTAAGCGATTTCATGTGGTAGACACTCCAGCTTGTTTTCCTCCAAGTCAAGTTCTCGTAACTTTCTCAAACTTCCAATACCGTGCGGTAGCTTCTTCAGAAGATTATTGGAAAGTATTAATACCTGGAAGACAAGGAAGGGAATTCAAATGGACAATTGACGTTAGGAGACAGTCTGGAACACATTTCTATAATTATTATTACAAATGAATCTTAATCAAGAACATCGGTTTGAGGATAACTACAAATGCACACCACACATTTTGTTTGGATTTATTCTTCTTTCACATTACTTTCCTGCACCATTTTGTTAATCACATAAAATCCACTGAAATCTGTGGCTGCAGCATGAGAAATTAAGAAAATGTTCAAGAGGTGTGAACATTGCGACTTTGATTTTTTTAAAATCTACACACACTGTCGGAACCAGATGTTTACGTACGTATATATGGCCGATGCAACTGTTTTTTTCTCTTAGTCTGAAGATAAATCAGACCAAACATCTCTTGCTTTAGGTCACTTAGAGTTACCTAAATTAATTCTACTTACTAAATGTCACAATAATGAAAGAAAAAATATGTCACATTCACTTATTAATGTCTTCAAATTTAGGAATTAGGAGTTTACATACATTAAGTCAGTATTCAGTAGAATTTCTATGGTTATTATAGCTGAATCTTAATCGAGATTCATACACAGATGTGTGACAACATTTCCTTCGTCCTTTTATTCGGTGCATGCAAGCTTCTGGTTTCAACTGTATACTCAAAAGCTGTTTCAAGTTTAAACAATAAAAACTTTAGCTTGACGCCTGACAGTGAAGAACTAAGGACAAATGTCACAGTTGTTGAAATGCATTGTTAGTAAAATACCATGAAATCCCACTTGATTATAGGCTGCATAATCTAAAGCTCACAGGAAAAGTTTCAAGTTTCAGACGCACCTCTAGAGACATTAGCCCACAGATGTCTTCTGGGATTTTATTCAGCTGATTAGTGGCCAGGTTAAGTTCAACCATGCTAGTCCACGTACCGAAATCCAACGGCAGCGCCGTTAGCTGGTTGTCCTGAGGGAGGAAAGGACATTTTGTTTAACACTCATGCAAAATGCAAAAGGACTTTAGGTAAGAAGATGTGCAGACTCAAATATTTCAGCATATATGCTACATACCTAGGAAATGCTTTCAAGTGAAATATTTCTTATAAAAATAAAACAACGCACAAAACATTTTTATAGGTTAAAAGAAAGTTTTTTATTCATATAACAATCAAACAACTGTTAAATAAGTGTTTTTCCCCAAAATGCAAAAACTATCAATCTTGAATTTTATCCAAAGCTTTTGAAGAATTATCTTAGAGGCTGATATAATTTACTTTGTTTAAAAGAGAGAAGAAAAAAAAAAGTAGAACATTTCAAGAACATTTATTATTTTATCAATTTTGAGGTAACAATATATGATGGTAGGGTGCAATATTGCAGATCTTTCCTATCTCTGTGTATTTAGTCAATCTAAAAGGCTAAATTTAGAGCTTGATGATGGATGTGGAAGCTCAATACTGCTGCTCTGAATTGAGCATTTAGCAATCAGTAAATCACTGCACTGCACACACCAATATTAGGGTGCAACACTGCCCCCTAGCGTTTTGGAAAATGAAAAGAGAAGCTGCAGTTACTGGATAAAGATGCAATATTCTCTAGCAAAAAAACTACATCAAAGTCTGCTTTTATTCATTTATTGTATTAGTTTTTAGGCAATACTGGTAAACTAAAAGACAATAGAAGTAGTCCAGTTATGAAAAGGTACATTTGAAATGGACAAATTGTAAACTGCTTAATGTCAAAAGAGGAAATATTGATTAAATTTCTATGAAATGCTTCAGGTTTCGTCTCCTGTTGCAGTCACTGAGTTAAAGGTTCTGAATGATGGAGATGTTTTTAATGAGATAAGAGGAAATTAAAGTACGCATTCAATTCTACGATTTTTACCAACTTCAATGTTGACAAGCAAGAAAACCGAAGCTTAAAAAAAAATGCAGTAATCCTGTTAATATAATTTAGGAAAAAAATTAGCAGGCAGATGCTGCTAACAGAATACGCTCTAGTAAATGTGATAAAGTGTGAAAGCAGGAGTTTCAGACGTCATTTTTACTAAGTTCTGCTGTGTGAAACCACAGAATGGATGTGTCTCTTTCTTCTAATGACTGTAAGTAATAATGGCCGTTCCCATTACCAAATATGAGATATACATCAGAAAAAGTCTGTTGCAAACTAATACTGTGACATCATTAACATTGTGTGTGTGTTTTTTTTTTTTTTTTTTTAATAAATCTCTCGATTAAAGTTGCGCAGAAAGACCAAGATACCTTCATGTTGAGCTTGCTCAACACTTTGGCCCTGGAGAAGATTCCGAATGGGATCTTGTTGATACGGTTGTGCTCCATGTTGAGGGTGTAAATGGTGGAGAACTGGGAGGGTCCACCCACAGGGTACGACTGGAAGCAGTTCCTCGCCAGTGTGAGACTCGTCAGATTTAGCAAACTCGACAGCAGGCCCTGCCATACAAGGACAAAGAGAAATTCACTTTCACGTTCATTTTAGAGGTAAAAACCTCTACCTGCCTTACCTCTGGCAATACTGAAATGTTGTTGTTTTCGAGGTTAAGCTCCTCCAGCTCTCGACATTTGGCTAATGACTTGGGGATTGCTGACAATCGGTTGTATCGCAGTCCTAAACGATTTATGCTTGCCAAATTGCCTGAAAAATCCAACAAACGCTTTATTAAGACTTGCATTTGTTTAAAAAAAAAAAAAAAAAAAACAGTACACAGAATAAATTACATCTTGCATTGAATAAAAGGCCTAAAATGTACCCAAGTCCCACTCTTAATTACCTATAGTCTCTGGGAGGTCCAAGAGCTCATTGTGCTGCAGGTCAAGGTTGGTTATTTGTGTGCAATTTCCAATCTCCTTTGGTAGATGTTCCAACTGATTATGGGCAACATCCAGAGTAATGAGGTTGCAGAGCTCCCCTGCAGAAAAATCCACAAGCAATTCAGACTGAGAGGTCGAATCAGACACTGCCAACAACACAACGGCAGAGTGTTACGGAAGGGCTGAGAAAAAAAAAATAACGTTAATAACGAGAAGACGTAATGTTACGAGAATAAATTTGTGCAACAGTAAGTCTAAATGTAGTTGTAATAATACAAGAATAAGCTCATAATATTACAAGGATTCTAAGTCATAATAATATGACAAAAAGTCATAATGTTTTGAGATAATGGGAGAAAAAAAAAGGGTCACGTTGAAATAATGAGATTAAAAAGTTGTAATATTAGTAGAAGGAAGTAGTCATTTCATAACTCCTACAGGAAAAATATTTTTTTTTTATTTAAAAGGAGTAATGTTAAGCATCTTGTGAAGTTATATTTTGGTGTTGGTTTTATAAATAGAACGTTATTAATCTTTTAACACGTCAGCAGCAAATGACAATCAGTAGCAGGACTTTGAAACGATCGTGCAAACTAAAGTCTGTCTATTTGGAAGAAAGAATCAAAGAATAGATTGACTTTGTTGACAATTCTGTTGAAGCTTTTCTCTCTTTAAGAACCTTTTTCTAGTAATTGTATGACTTTCTTCCGGTAATATGATGACTACTTGTCGTAAAATTATGAGTTTATTCGGTATTATTATTATGACTAAGACTGGCCCTAACACACCCTCATACAATTATGTTGTCCAGATTCACAGGATAAAAACAACAACAACAAAAAAAAACACTGCTGAATAATATAGCCAGAAAGATTTAGGTAAAATCCATGATAAAAACATTTTTATTTCATAATTCAACACTTTACTTCACTCAAACTGACTGAACTTGCTGTTCCTTTAAAAAGAATGAAGTCAAAATGTATGGCACACATTTCTACAGAGGTTAAAGAGTCTGAAATGTTTTGTTGGTTTTTTTCCCCACCGGTCACACCTACCTATTTCTGCTGGTAGCTGTTTAATCTTGTTCTCCCGGATGCTCAGCATGGTGAGCTTGGACAGGTTGCGGATGTCCTTCTCCACCGTGGTGATGCGGTTGAAGCGCAGGTACAGCGTGGTCAGAGACGTCAGCCGGTAGACGACAGGCGGTATCTCTCGGAGCTTGTTGTGCCGGAGGTCGAGCATCCGGAGCATCTTCAGTGAGTCCAGGGAGTCGGGCAGACTGGTCAGGGAGTTCTCGCTGAGGGCTAAAGTGACCAGCTCCGACAGACAGCCCAGCTCCGCCGGTAGGCTCTGCAGCTTGTTGCTGTATAAATAGAGTTCTGTCAACTGAGTCAACTCCTTAATAGCGGTGGGCAGCATGTGAATGGACCGCTTGGACAGGTCCAGCCTCGTAGAGTTCTCCTCCCGACATTTATTGAGCTCCTTGATGACCTCCGCGTTGCTGGATTTCTTGCGTGTACCTTGTGCTGGGTTTGGCCGCTTTATCGTGTTGTCAACAGAGAAGGCAACACCCGGCGTCGAGCTGCTCGTGTCCTTCTTTCCTTCTTTGGCGTCTTTCCCTTTGGTCTTTGTTTCTTTGCCACCATCTTTGACTAAGCCGGATAAAGTCTTGGCCTCTTTTTCCCTTTCTTTACCCGCCGGACCGCCTTTGGGGTCCTTTTCTTTTGAATCTTTGTCTTTGCCTAAAGTACTACTCATGTTGACGCTATCAGCACCCCAGCAGAGATGTGCATGGGACTCTCTCTCTCGCTTGGTTACTTATTAAGAAACAAAGGGACGCACACAGTCAAGGTAGCTTTCGAAATAAACATCCCCATGCAGGCCGACGCATTTATAATTACCCTCGGAATCACGGCCTCCAGACCCAAAGTTTTATTTATTTGTCTTTTTTCTGCCCTTTAGATGCTCCTTTGCTAAAGTGGAATGGGAGAAATTAGCCTGCGAAGCAAGTGACCTGTGGCATCCACGGGACACATGCTTGAGTCTTTAAACTGCACACAATCCCAGGGTCCTTAGTTTGAAGTTGCTTCAGGTTGCAGGACGCACCGACGATTGTTTAATCCCTCCGGAAAACACTGTTGGAGAAAAACGTACACTGTGTTAACGCAATGCTGTTTTATAAACATCGCTAACATGTCAGTTTCAGCGCAAATGCCTCTGTGTCCGATTGCTGATCGCTAACCTTTCTGGTAGATTTTACAGAAGCAAACCGCTGCCTAAAATATGACCAGCTTCAACTGAACCTCCAGCTGATATTAGCTACCAGCTAAATAGTCATGAAAAGATCGGCCCTACTTTGGGTCGTCTTAAAAAACAAACAAAAAAAAAGCCAACCTTTTCTTCGCGTTCAGGTCGAGTGAGTGCATTCGACCTGAACGCTAGCTCCCTGCCCTAACAACACCCTTCAGTGTGGCCACCGTTACTGAGTGAAGTAAAAATTTTTATTAAATTAAATTGCAAAACATAAAGTCAGAATATTACGAGAACAATGTCACGATATTGCTAGAAAAAACTTTTTATGAAAACAAAGCCATATGACAACACGTTAAAAATAATACGAGTCACGATTAAATGAAAATAAACTCACAAAATTACGAGAATAAAGTTGTAGTAGTACGCGAAGAAAGTCGGAATGTTAACGAAATAAAGTCAGCAAGTCAAAATAATACAATAGTCGTAATAATATGACAATAAATTCATATTACGAGCATTAAGTCATAATACAAGAAAAGAAAGTCATATTATCAGACTAAAGCCATAATAACATCAGAAGTTGTACAACACAATGTCATAATGTTACCAGAATTACAAAGTCATTTTATGACAATTCTTACACACACAAAAAAAGTATTTAAAACATTCAAATGAGCAATATTGAGCATCTTGTGAAGTTATACTTTGGTATTGGTTTTAAATAGAACAAACTTAATATTTGAACACATCAGTATCAAATTATTATCAGTAGCAGGACTTTGAAACAATTGTGCAGACCACTGTGTCTATTTGGAAGAAAGAATGACGAACTAGACGACCCAGTCATTAAAAATACCTTCTTCTAGTACAACTTTCAATATTACAACTTTCTTCTGGTAATATTTTGTCTTCATTCGGTTAATAATATGACTTTCTTCTAGTAATTAAAAAGAAAAAACTCTTAGTCTAGTCCAAATGCTCCTAGAACGTGGCCCCTTTCAAGGCAGATTAAAGGCGTCTTTGTGGTCTCGTTTAAAAGTGGAACTTTTCCACAATCAACATCCGAAAAAGCCAGCAGTTTCCAGTAAACGTATCCTGAAACTGCCCAACGCATTCGGCAAACCTTTTGAAATGTGAAGCTCCCTTAGAAAATTAGACAGGTGGAAAATGTCAGAAAATAAACTGTAGTGTGGCGCGCAAAATGACGTCACAAGACGGAAAGCAACGACTCAAACAGCTGACACTCAAGATGATCACCAAACAGAAACAATCCCTTCAATTTTGTAGCCAGCAGGATCTCTGTCTGTTTTATCTGCTGTTAGTAGGCAAAGGTTTCCATGTGCTCTCTTTTAAATCCACAACACGATTAATTTTGTCATGTGTTCAACAAAATCCTGACCATACATCACCCACAATATAAAACTTCGCTGAAAATGAATCTCCAGACGGCTGAATACACCACTTAAGTTACATTAAATAGGACAAAAATTACATTTTTTTTTTGGTTTTGTTTTAAATATGCAGATAAATGACAAATCAAGACCTCTTTGGATATGACCAAGAAAAACCAGCTTAATTCCAATCAACAAAACAATTTCACCAGGATTCTCTCTAAAGTGAGACAGAACACAGCCTTCTGGACATCTACAAAAAAAAAAACTGTTTCTCTCTTCCGCTCTGTCTCTGTTTAGTCTCTCCTTTAGTCTTCAGCACCTTGATGGCTGAGCACCAGAACCACCTAAACTGTTGCAAAAAAAAAAAACAAGCGATAGAAACAGGTTTGGCCCATGATCTGAGCAGAGAGAAAAGGTAGAGACTGCTGAGAGTAATCTTTAGAAGAGGCCTTCAAAGCACAAAGTCCACACCACACTAGGTCATATGACCTTTTGGGTGAAAGAAACGTCCAGTCGATAGATGTACCCCTTGCATGGCAATACACAACACAGTGTATCCTGCAAAAACAATCATTTGAAAAAAAAAAAAAAGGGTCCATTGCTTTTGTTTCTTTCTTGTCGTAAATAAACTCGGTGAACTCGAGAGTTGGCTGTTGGAAACATACCTGCGTGCGAAGTTATTAGTAACTTTAAGTGAGAATAACCAGGCCAGACCAAACGCTGCAACCGTGTAAACGTAGTTGTGCGAGCCACTTCCTTTTATGGTTGTAGTCTTGGTCTGCCACAAGTTTTTCTTTAAACTTGTGGGCTACTGTTTTGTCCAAGTAGCTAGTAAATGTCCTAAAAAGAAGATGGTACGTTAAAGCCAAAGGGCACACCAGGAACGTCTCGGTAATGTCTGGTACAGACATATGTTCAGCAGCAAAATGTTAACGGGTGGAAACTCCTTCTTTTATTTTTATTTACCAATACAGCACGAATACTTTTAACATAATATGGCAAAAATAACAACAACAAAAAAATCTAGAAACCAATCTAAAATAAACATGTAGGTATATTTTATGATTTCTGAAACGGGGTTCTGTTGAAAGGTTATAATTTTCTATGTAACTAAATTCATTTGACCTGAAGCCAAACATTAGTCCCAACAGACGCCATGACCAGAGCGAACTCCTTTAGTCGGCCACAGTGGCCGCAGTAATCCCAAAAATGCCAGTTTGGTAAAAAGCTGTTTCCGGTCGTCACATTTGTGTCGGGCAAGTGAGGCATCGGTCTGCGCAGCAATAATGACCTCCCTGTGTCAAACGAGGAGAATGGAACAAGCAGAAGCATTTCTGGTCAGAGAAACGGTATGTTGGCAGTTTCAGTAAATGCTACTGAGTTTTGTTCTTTCCATAAGGTATTTACTCTGATCCGAAACGCTTTACATGTTCTGCTCTCAGTGTTTGTTTCAGACAGGACTCAAACGATTGACCAAATCAATCGTGATTAGTCGATTACTGAAACGATTAATCGAATTAATCGTGATTAATCGGTCACTGAAATAATCGTCGGCTAATGTGGAAATTGAATAATCGTTAACTGGAGCACAAAGATACTAAAAGTGGCCATTTGCTAAAAGAACAACACAGTCAGGGCAGTAATTAAGCCAAACCTATTCTATACTCAGAACTCCTCAAGTAGCATTTTTAGCTTCACTTGGTTCAAGTTCTGTAAAAAAAAACTAAACTATTAAACACCTTTTGCTGGCAATCCATTAATCCAAAAAAATAATCGGCAGACGAGTAGACGGCATTTTCTAGCTGCAAATGCATCCTTTGCTACAAATTATCAAGTGCACACTAAAGGAATGCTGTTCCTGCATTTTAGGTAGTAAAATATTTTCTTGTTCAAATAAGTAATTAATTGAATTATTTGCATCTTTAACTGTATTTCTAAATCAACGATTAATTGAGATTAAATGAAAAATTTGCAGAAGGTGCCAATTTTTGCACCCGATTAATCAATTAATCGTCACCGTAAATGATGAAATATTTCATTAAAAATAATCTTTAGTTACAGCCCCAGTTTCATATAGAGGGATTACCTCCATTTCCTCTGTTTTCTGTGTTAGGAACTACCCAATACAATCACAACATTTTAAAGGTTCAATGAAAGAAGCATTTTGGAAATGTTACCATCTAAAGAACTACAAGAACATTTTAAGATGGCTAAAGTCAATGTTTGGATGGCAACTCTCAAACTTGCCATAAGTTCCAACACCTATCCTCTTACGTTGGATCTTTAATAACATATTTTTGGATGTTTGAAAAACTCCCAAACCTGCTCAAGGGAGTACTTTTCCACAACAAGTCAAGAAAATCTGTTAAGTGTACTTAGGATAACCTCACATCAGCTTACTGCTGCTAAGCAAACATGGCCCACATAGTGTTGACATTGCTTTAGCGCCACCCCTAAGCATGAGTTTAGTGATTTGGCTGTCACATCTGAACAACAACATGATCCATGAAGAGGGATAGTAACAGCAAAAAAAAATTATAATTAATGTACAACTTTCCTATGCTGAGTAGAAATGAGTTGCACAAGCAATTACAGAGACGTGCCTGGCCAGTACCAATTTCTGATTTCCTCTGAGAATGTTCAGCAGATTCTTTGACAATGGCAGATCTGAGTTACATAAACAATTAAGAAATTACAGGATTCTACCAAGATACGCCTCAAAGCAAATATTTTAAATTAAACTTGCTGGTTGACAGGAGGATGGTGAGATCCCCTAGTTTATGTCAAGTAGGATAATAGACTCAACTTTTTTGTTAGTATAACCAATCAGAACTGATCTGTAGCTAATTGATTGATCAATTATGTTTCCTTCAATCACCAAAGGGCAAAAACAGAATAGTACGGGCGGATCAGTAGGTGTGTGAGGATAAAATGGTTTTTTTTTGTGTTTTTTTTTTTTTTGGCCAGAGATATTGAATGATGCCTTATGAACATTTAAATAATCCAGCAGTGACAAGACTTGCAGGCACTTATATCTCATTATATGCAGGGAAAACCACTTAGTCGATGTAGATATCAGGCTTGAAGTCAAATACAGCTTTTCAAAGAAAAAAGGCTAATGTGCGTCCATCAACACTACCGCAGAACCACCATAAAGGGTTACTTTGACTTCCCCACACACACTAATGAAGTTTCCATTAAGGATATCTTGGGCCCATCAGCTAATGTCAGTGCATTTAGAGACAATTCCAACTCTGCTGGTATCCGTTTTACTGTCTTTGTGATCAGACGAGATGCAACATAAAAACAACATAAAAATGAAACGACGTAAACCTGGATTTACATTAAATAAGCCATGCAGACAATCTTGAGTGCGGCTATGCGTTACTGGATCTGGAGGTATGAAACCCCGAAATCCAACAGCACCCGCTGTCCATGAGTGTCACAATCACACCAGAGGTAATCAGGCCCCAGGAGAAAATAAGGAAAACAGAGGTGATGTGGCAGCTGTTTCTATGAGCGATTCTTGGAAAAAGATTACCGACAAATCGGTAGCTACCGGGTCGAGAAGTCAAGTCGCCTTTAGAGATTAAATCATTTACCCAACAGGACAGCGAGGTAAAGATACTAGAGTTGGCTGCGTGCTCACGAAAGCAAGAATAATAATTCGCTAAGAGCTATAACAATGCTAGACGTTACGTTGTAATTCACCACAGTCATTTAGCTGTGTTGTTAAACATACCATGTCACGGACAGACACGGGGAATTAACCATAATGCATAGAAAACGACGAAAAAGAAAAAGAAATAAATGAGAAAAACTGCTATTACCAAAAACCACTGACAACACGGCAGGAAATAACAACAACTGAGCTAAACGTCAACAGCAAAGCAAACGTCAGTTCTGCCAGACCGCTAACCGTTAGCTGGCGTTAGCTAGCGAGCAGTTTAGCCCAACCCGCCAGCTGGATTTCAACGACAACCTTCCTACACAGACGAACAATATAATCACACTCGGTGACAATATAACCCCAAAATACACATATATTCAACTTACAGCGAGTCTGAAACGTTAACTCTACACACTAAGTGGTTAGCCTGCTCTCGAGCTAAGCGGTTATTTAGCGTAGGCCCGAGCGGAGCGGCTGTCGGGCGCAGAGCGAGTTCGCCCGAGAGGGGAAATCTCTGCTACCGCCAGCTGTGAGCGCAGACAGCGGACACCCAAGCCGTAGAGCATCCGGTGGTGGTAGCAGAGACACCGAATCCTAGCCCTCACCTATATGGCTATATGCGAACTAACACTGTATTCGAACACCGACTCCTTAAAGAAAATAAGTAGGAAGAAAATGAAAAAAAAAAAAAAAGAAAACACTCTGAAAAAACAGCGGCCATTCCGAAGCTGAACAAAAGAGTGCGCTCGTATTCGCCACCAAAAAAAATGACACACTAGCGCTAAACAGAGTTTCGTAAAAGGAAGGAGAGATTAGCACCTAGCGAGTGTGGCCAAACTGAGCTGGAGGGATGAAAACGGTTATTGTTATTGTGGTAAAATAAGTGGTTTACCTTCAGAGGTGTGACTCCGCCATCCTAGCTGCTTCCTCCTCTTTTCCTACACTGCTGCTCAGCTCCCCTCCCTCCTCCCCCATCACAGAACTGCGTCATCCTTACGCCGAACCAATGTTATCACGAGACCTTCAAATGCACCCAAATATTCAGCTTTTTAAAATAAAATAATAAAATCGGTATAACATTTGTCAACATGGCTGCAAGAATGATGAGAATAAAAAGATGTGTGAAAAATTACATATTACTGAGCATAATGGTGACTTAATGCATATTGTAACAATAAGGAAAAGTTGCATTACCTGTTTGTAGCAACTAAAATACTTACCACGCAGAGGGTTTTCCCCAGGAAACTTGCTAAGCCTGGTGCTCGGTGTGGTAGGGCTGTCATCCAGGACCAGCCGCCAGTCGAAAAATGTTTGGAGTTGACAGGAAATTTGAAAACAGAGTTGTGCATTATTGGAAGACTTAAAGATTAATGAGTAAAAAACTGTAAAGTGTTAAAAAAAAAAAAGGCAACAATTAAAAAAACTAAGATAAATTAACAATGCCAAGCTGGGTGGCCTGCCGGGCTTTATAATACACTGAGGGAAACCCTGATGCAATAATCCGAATCACTGTATCCAAATAAATATGTTTTCACAATCATGAGCGAAGTTGTATTTTACAAGATTTAATTTATTATTGAAAAACCTCAGTGCTCTTGGTGAAATTAAAAGGTTGCTGAATATTTAAGAAAAAATAAAGTAAGGTTTTCTTTTTCTTCAGGAAAATATATTTTTGCGCATAATTTTTGGTGAACTATCAGTGTGCGGAATTATTGCACACCTACTTTTTACCATCTCATGTGTTTGCTGTGATCTCTCACAGTGAGAATAATAAATAAACACCATAAAATTGGTGCATAAACATTTCTGACAAAGAAAGTGACCTATATAGGCACCCTTTTTTTCAAAAAGCACCCTTAAGCCTCGCAGACAGTGTCTTAAGAGATTTCTTTCTTAAATTTGTTTAAGAAGGAACCAAAAGTCCTTATAGGGGATAGGCCATTGTTTCATCTTTCTCACCACTAGTTAGCCATGCACTGTAATACGTCATATGTGCAGTGGAGCTTTGGCTCGTATATTAAAAGACACAGACATCATATTTTCATCAACAAACATGTCTGCTCCACAGGACAATTGTTTCCTGGTAGCCTTATGTTTGACTTCTCCAAGTTAATTTGCATCTCTCAACACATGTCCTGCAATTCTGTTGATTTCTTTTTTTTTTTTTTGCAGCAAAGCATTTCCTGCTTAAAGATTTCTCTTTTTTTCTTTTTTTTTACAACTTTTTTACTTTTCAAGCATACAAATGTATTTATTTTTGCTATTAAACTACATAAACTAACCAGGTTAAAAAAAAAAAAAAAAAAGCAACAACAATTAAGACCAAAGTCTCTTTTACAAGGATGGAAATAGAGTAGCTGCTCTTACACATTGAAAAAAAATTAAATTGAAGTGGTTCCAAGATCAATAAAGATCTCTCCTGGATGCTTCCCTACGGTGATAGCCCCAGGCGTCTTCCACTGGAAGTAGATCCAGGAACAAACCGAAAACCCATCTGGCGGACCAGCTTCTCCTTCGGACCCTGAAACAGTTCAGTTTCAGGGTCCGAAGTTTCCTCCCCATGTCTGAGTTCCCTTCCCAATCCAGCTACCTGCACATTCTGATCATGCACAAACCAACAACAATGATGTACTTTTGGAAATAAATAAATTGGAAACTAATTAATTAATTAATTAATTGAATAATTATCTATTAAATTAATTCAAGATTAGATTAATTTTATTTTTAATAATGTAAAGAGGGAACGATTAACATTTGGCTCAGGAGAGCGTCTGAAGTAGGCCTGTGGTAGAATCAACAGGTTAATTCTATGTTTGAGTGGATTTGTAACACATTCCCTCAGCCTATGTTATTGGTTATTTCAATGCACATGCTAAAAGACAAAACCGACAAGATATAAAATATTGGAGATAATAGGCCAGTTGTCGTTATCTAAGGTTGAACAGATAATGCTGAACAGATTTCAAAAGAATTCAACAACAACAACCTTTTAGGCTACGTTTTAAAACTAGGGGCAGGACTAATCTATAAATGTGTGCATTAAAGAAAATAGTTTGAATTAAAAGAAAACTGATCACTGGAAATTTTATGTAGACTTCCAATTTCCATTTCTGCTCTTACTCATTCCTTTTTTTGGTTGATCTTTCTTTGGCTTGACGCACAGTGGGTGATTGTCTTGTTAACCGCGCAAGCTGATGACGTGGCGATCCTCTCCTAATGCTAGTTAAGCTGCCCCGTATGGCATTCTGTTTAAACCTAAAAACAGGGTTGTTATGATTTCCATAACTTTAGGAAGATCAAATGACAAACTTTATTATCTCTTCACATAGCACATCAAGCGTTAGACCTTTATAAAACAGTGAAATACATGAGCCATATCATAACAAATGATTTATCTGATAATGATGTTTGCAGTAGTAACAGCGTACCAAGCTGGACGTTGTACATTTTTATGAAATGTTTACCATTAATATTTTTGTAGTATTTTGGCCCTGTTTTTGTGACTTAGATCAATGTGTCTGCAGTGAAAGTAAATGTAAATAATTTTACCAGCTGGTGGTGTCCATCTTCAAATCTACCTGTTGTTTTCACACAGAATTATCACCTGAGAAAGTGAGAAAAATCCAATCTGCAAGCACAACTGAAGCAGTGATCACTAACTGTAAGAGGAGCCTTAGTATCACTAAAAGAAGCTGCAATGATTAACCTGCAGAATCTGTGTTATGGACTGAATGCTTCTTGCAGAATCTTGCTCGTACAAACAGGCAAGCAAAGCATTGAGGCTTATCAGTGAAAACCAGTTTCTGAGGGGTGTTGCAACATCGGCCTCTATGCGTTAAACCGAAGATAACACGCCCTTGCTCACCCTTGGAAACAAAACATTGAGATTAAAAGCTTGCAGAACAAGCAGGATAAAGGTGTGTTCTATTATTACCAGAAGCAGCAGTAGAAACATTATTAGCGTTATTATTATTAGAGAACAAAATGCAAACAGGATTATATTTACTGGACCGTTTATTGGTTCCATATTCTGTCTAACAAAGTACAACTGTGCCGTTTTAACCTTTCAGTTTAGCTTCAATTCTCCAAGCCGCCTCCAGGTGCTGCTAAAGCGCCGTCTTAATGAAGTCAACGCAGAAGAACGTCACGTGATTCTGCGGACGCGTTGGCCTGGCAACTGCAGCAAACCTTTATCTGGTGCTTAACGGTAAGAATGAGGAAAAATTACAATAACGCACTTAAACATGCGCTGATAACGTTTTCTAAGTCTGATTAGAAAGTCAGCTAAACCTCGCCAGGAGCTTCTTTATAGGGAAATGTCCCTTAACGTATCCGGGTCCAAGTAAATGCATCGTCGCTAACATGCTACATGGGATTAGCGGTGTGCTAATTCGCAATAATTCACGTCTGTGGTTAAACGTGATAGGTTCGAGAATGTTCGAACTGTTTTTTTTTCCCCTCAGATATGCCACTGAAATATTTATATGTACATAAAAATGTTTAAGAAAAGTCAACATGGAAGGGTTTATGCTTACACATGTCAGCTTCTGCAGAATTTTATCACCACATTTGTGCATAAATGGTGACATGAGTACACGAATTAGTGTTGAATTGATAGTTTTATGAGTCCGCCAGGTGATAACAGATATGTTTTAAAAGTTAAACATGTATATTTTTCTTACCTTTCAGCACGCGCCCACAAGACACAACGATGCCCGAGGTCAAGTCAATATTGAGAGAAGTTCTGCCTAAGCAAGGTTTGCATCGCAGCCGCTTGCTATCTAGACAGCAGTAGTTACAAAAGCTTGTTTGTGGATGCTCGGTATGACTTGTGGACTGTTGAGAAATCAGCAAACCCTAGCACAACTAGTCAAAGATTCCTCTGTGCTCCCTTCTTATTATCAGCATCTGCGCTCAGTTATGATATTTGAGCTCGGAGTGGAAATCTTTGCTAAACTATTCGTACCCTCTGGTTCTCCTCATAATTTGCCAAGTTATGATAAACCTCATTGGATTTTATTGGGATTTTCTGTGATCCAGCAAGACATAACTGTGGATAGCTCTGAGGTTAAAGGAAAGTAATACAAGATCTTATAAAAGGCTTACAAATAAGAATCTGAAAAAGCTTATCTTTTTGTTCTTTTTTTTTTTTTTTTTAACCAAAAAAATAATTTTTGCTATTAAATAAAAATGCCAAAAATGAGCTTCTGTTTCCACTGAAAGTTAAACCTCTGCTGCAGTCAGAAATATTTCACAGGTTACAGACCAACCTGTGTTAATTCCATCCATCTTCCCATGAAGAAGAGCATCCCCACTGCATGATGCTGCCGCCTCCATGTTCCACACTGGGAATGGTGTGTTCAGGGTCACGTGTGCGGTTGGTTTTCCAACACTCATTTGGCATGTGGTTAAAAAGTTGGTACAAGTGCTTAAAAATCCTTGAAAATGCTCGAATGTCATTGAGGTGTTTTCGAGGATTGGAAAGTGCTTGGGTTTCTCCATAAAGTCCTTGAAAGTGCTTGATATTAAAACTGCAAAGTTTTCTAATAACGTAAACGTTTGATTAAAAGCCTAAAGTTAGGAAAACATTTCGTGGAATTTATCCACAAACATTTGTGGACAACTGTGGAATTGGATCTTGGAACAGATAAATTCCAAGTATCTGCTTGGAACTTGGAAGCACATACTAACAAGTAATAGAGACTTTTTTTTTCACTAAAGTCAAATTTCCTTATTATAGAATAGTTAAACTACCAAAATTATTTCTATTTGCTAAATGACAGAAAACTTAGTGAGAACACTTTTTAGAGATTTTTTTTTTTTGTAACTGTGCTTGTATATTGTGTTAAAGCATTTAGTTTGAGCCATGAAGGTGATTTACTTTGACAATTCATTTAGATTGTTCCAATGTTTTGAATATTCATTTTTCGTAATGGCTCTAAGATTTGATTGAAATAAAAGTCGGCTTATATTTTGTACGTTAAACAACATTATTGGAGTCAGGGGATTCAATAACAGTAATAAATGACATGTAATAGTGAATTGAAACAGTCATTTTTAGTTTTTAAATCTCCAAGGTGATTCTGGGAAAGTTTCAAAATGCACCTTGGAAGTGTTGATTGCGGGAAAAGTGTAGGAACCCTGATTTTTGTCTCGTCTGATCATCTCCATCTTCCACAAGTCATCAGTCTTTCCTTGGACCTCTTGGCTCCTCTGAATAATTATAGCATCCCACTTTAAGTAGAGACATCAGGACTAAGAGCATGTGAATAGATATGCACACTCTATTCACCACTCCAAAGTATTCTTTTGCATTGATCGACCACATAAAAATCACGAGAATAGCATGAAAATGTTTGCACATTCCGGGTTTCTGTGTCTGTAATGAACATAATCAGCGAGGAACTTCTCTGACTTTTCAGAATAAAACATGTGAAATGGATGTTTAGCAATTAAATAATAAACCCAGGTTATTTTTCGAAAAATAACAACTTTCGGGGGCTTTTTTTTTTGTTCTTTTGCTGCACCTACAGGACAGCTCTACATGGAAGACGTCCCAACCATGGTTCTGTGTAAGCCAAAGCTGCTCCCACTCAAATCAGTCACCCTGGAGAAACTGGAGAAGATGCAGATGGAGGCTCAAGAGGCCGTCAAGCAGCAGGAACTGGCAATGAAGGAGCAAGGACAGCAGATGCCCAGCTGAGGACTTGAAACCACAAAAAAAAAAAATAAAATAAAATGCACGACTTTTTGACAAAGAGCACAAGTCCAATGATTCAAACATTGGCGAGAAAGTATTTCTCTTAAGTTATACTTTTTCTTTTAAGTGAGCAGACGCTTACTTAAGAGCATCTGCTGCTTTTAAGTAAGTCAGCATCATCTTGAATGTTTTCTCCCCTCGGGACTCCCAACACCATCACGATGGCCTGCTGAGAGCGCAACTGAAAATATGCAGCAGCTCCTGCAGCAGGGAGACAGCAGACTCATAACAAGTTATCTGAGGAATTGTGCAACATGTAGTGATTATTTTAATAGTGACAATGATAGGAAAAAAAACAAATATTTTTAAATTATTTAATCAATAAACAAAGACATTTTTGCAATAAGTTGCTGCCTAGGTACAAAAATAAACCATTGTGTTACGTTATATGATGGATATTTTTTGTTTTGATGTGTTCTAGCACAGCGTAGCAGTGAAGTACAGCATACAAAAACAGCAGCCAGTTTTACACCCGTTCTGACACTGAACGAACACCCTCCCTTTATTTATTTATTTTTTATTTCTTCCACAGATTCATAAAGCTCTTATCACAAATTAGTTATCTTGGTACAAACACTGCTTTTGGAAAACAAAAGGAGTAGCAGTAAAACAGAAAAGAAAAAGAAAAAAAAACTGTACAAAACAACATGGAATGACTGACACTGAGAGGTGTGGCACTTTAAGGGATAGCTTATGTAAATGTTTGTATAGAAACACTTTGAAGTAAAGTGGTCTACTTCAGTTTAAATCAAAAGTGCAGCTTTTCTTTTTACCCAGAATTATACCGTTGGAAGGGAGAACATTTTACTTCACCATTAAAAAACAAAAAACAAAAAAAGAATGCAAGTATAAAGGCAAGTTTGTTTTTTTTTCTTCCACTTCTTTTCAGGTATTCTGGCTCATTGAAAGGCCTAATCAGTACCGTTCAAATTTCACAACTCCACCGTCTCCCTCGCTGACGAACCTCTTTCGGTTCCTGACAAACAGATCACAGAGAGCGCCGATGAGCGCAGCAGGAAAACACTGTCGGATCTCAGCAGACATTTGTGCGAAATTAAAAAGCACTCACCGGTGCGGACACTGATCTCTTAATTTTACACCAATGACTCCCATGCGAAAACTCTTCTCCACAAATTGTTCCAGGATAAAATACGCAAGAGGAACGTCGATGTTTATCTCATCGATGTCCATGTAAACTCGTTCGTAGCCCTGGAAGAGAAAAGAAATGAAAAAAAAAAAATCATCTACAAGATTGAATGAGTTTCACTTGCATTGCCCGATTCAAACAGCAGGTGGCTCCCTACCCTTCGCATTTGGTCCTCAGTGATGATGGAAGACAGAGAGAGTGACTTGAGTAGCTGCAGCACCATTTTGAATGTTTTCTCCCCTCGGGACTCCAGCACCATCACGATGGCCTGCCGAGAGCGCCACAGGTTTTCAGAAAACGCAACTGAAAACATGCAGCAGCTCCTCCAGTAGGGAGACAGATGAGACGCTGCGCGTACCTCATAGACAAACTCGTGGTGGAAATGCGGGACCTCCAGGTCTCGAAGGCATCTCTCCGCTTCCTTGCCGTCTCCAGACAGGATGTACTCCTTCAGCAGCAGGTTCATCTGAAAACGGAGGATCCAGAATGAAACTTATTCAGCTTTAGCTAAATGTGATTTATGTTTTGGTTGCATATTCACTTAAAAAAAAAAAAAAAAAAAAGCCTGGAATTGTGATACTCTATTTCAATGAGTACATTTTAATGAATGTCAAAAGTTTCCATGTTTTCAAGGGCAGTCGTCACTTTACTGGAAAGTGAAGACTACACTTCTCTGTCTAGTGAAGTGCAATCACTAGATTGTGCTCTACCTCTCTGATGAGTTGTATGACGGGTCGCTGGCCTCCGCCCGTCCCCCAATGGTTGTCGATGCGAAGGCCACCCATACTCATCTTCAGCAGCACGGCTGCTCGATCTAGCGCCGCTCTGCAGATTTGATAAAGCAAGTCAATTTGTGTGGTTTGCAGAAATTTCCATAATGTAGGTCAATCGAGTCTCTTCAAATGTTTCTATTAATATTTTATTAACTGAAACTCAATTCGGATACTTTTGGAAGTGGATGCGCTTGGATCCTGAACCATGTCCCGACACTTGGAATAGACCAGTTTCACTGAAAACCTAACTTTTGGAACTCAGGAGTGACAATCTTTGGACGCGAGGGTGTATTATGCTTCAAACTGACAGGATAAAAACACTTGAAAGTTTCTGAACTAAATATTTACTCAGATCCATACTTAGGCTCATAAAGACATATCCACCAATCCATCAAAACTGTCCCCGCCGCAAAACTCTACATTTTTCCACATCTATGCTGCAGCTTGCTCGGCTATTTGCTCAACAGTCATTTTTGATGCACTTAATCTTACCTAACAATTTAAATAACCCATTATGAGTGTCAATTTTTAGCTAGTGCAACTGAAAATGTCATTTCAGCTCCCTCTGTGCAGTGAGAACTTTATGGTATGACTTACCGAGGCAGGAATCTGCTAAATTAAGTCACATTTCCAGTAGTAAATAGACAAAAGAAAAGCTTCCACAAACATTGCATACCTTGCATGTTCACAGTCAACTTTGCCTTTGTAGCCGTCGATGTAGCTTTTGGACAATATCTGGTCGCTAACAGCCCGAGCGATGAACTGGCCGACCAACTGAAAGGAGAACATAAATGAGAAGAATGTAAATTTGAATGTCGTTAAACAGCACTAGATTTGTGCGAGAAAAATTGCAACATTTCTTTCTTAAAAAGTTTTTCTCTCCAGCATATTACAGAATCTGTGCAGGTTTCACTGACTCAAATTTAAGACCTACACATCCACAGGAATGCACAAACTTCATCCACAAAATGGCAATAAATTTGCACTTACACTTGATAGATGCAAAAGATAAAAAATAAATAAATAAATAAAAAAATTTAACCAGCTAGCACTGTTATGTTAGCAGTACGCCTCAACCGTCTACATACCGCAATGAGTGCGACTCAAACATTTGCCTGACAGAAAAGCCAGGCAAAAATAGAATATACGAGATTAAAAAGTCCCCGTCAAGACAAAAATTTTAAACCTGTGATTGAAATATTAAAGGCAAACTTAGTTTTTAACATGAACTGAAGACATTTAAGGGCTTTACTTTTAGATAAATTCAAGACTGAGGTTGTACAGACACCCTGAATTAGAAACCAATTGAGTAAATGAGATGTTTACAGCTTCATAACAGCTGTAACGGAGTGCAAGCGTCCCAAACAAACACTGACATGACAACGGACACGCGTCTTTGTTTACAGCAGCGTGGGCCGCACGGGTTTGGGAACGGAAAGAGCCGGCTTTGCCATTTTGGCCTCCACAAAGCATGCGCTCATTGTTTCTCTTCCAGACCAGAGGCAGCTACATTACAACGCAGCGCGTCGCAGTGGCCAGACCGAGGCGCGTGCGAAACTGAGAGAACCCCCGAGTGAAAGTGCAGCGTATACAGCGGTGTGGGGGAAGGGCAGAGTCATAAAGCCCCACCGAACCCACCGAGGGGCAAGAGAGAGAGAAAGAGCAGATGTCTGGTCAGATAAATCAGACCGTGTAAGGAGGGGAATGGGCCATGTTTTTTTTTTTGTTGAGTTTGCACTTTACAAGAAACGATAGACAATGGCAAAGAATTTCACGTGTGTGCAGACTGAAAAGGAAAGACACAGGCTCTTCTCTTGCAAGCCAACAGATAAAACCGCAGCGTTATTCCCCTCAGCCAAACCACCAGCAGAGGTAAAACTCCTCCTTCAGAAACGAAACTGGCAGCCTTGAAAAGAACGTATTGTGTAACGTGGGATGGACATAAAGTAGTAATAGTTACCAAACAATTATTAACCCATCCTGGCTTGTTACAAACTGTGAACTCAACTTGTATGGCTGACTTTTGTGCACCACCATATACGAGTTGGTTGCTTCGGAGGGGTGCTTAAGCCTATCGCAATTAATCGATTAATTATATGACAAATTGAAAATTCCATTCTGATGAATAATATTCCTTGAAAGGCAATTTTGTCCACAGAGACATCAGAATCCATTTTATTTGTGGTTTCGGTTTGTGTGTGGTGTTTATTGTTTTTAGTTGTGTTTTGTTTTGGATATTTAAAATATCTTCCAGGTCTAGTGTGAAGAATTCTGTACATAATTAAACGTTTATCGGTCTCCGAGGAAGCAAACTGGCATTATTATGAAATTGTCAATATATTACTTAAAATTGGTCTTAACACAGCAGCGTAATTGTTTATATTTCTGGGACAAAGTATCGTCCAGCAAAATGTGTCATTGTGGCTTTGGATCATCTCTAGTAACTAAACCCTGCTTGAAACATCACTAAAAACACACACACACACACACTTTCAAAAAGCGAACAATGTCAACCCTCACCAACACACACTTCACAGTCGGAGGTTTTGGAAACTCACTTGAGGCGCTCCAGGTGTATCCAGGACCAGATCCGGCAGATCTCTGAGCAGCTTGTCGAAAGAGGACTCCATGTCGCTGTGGGAGAGAACGCTTCCGCACAGGTCCACCAGCAGCCTGGAGGTGAGCTCCCGCTGGCTGGCCTTGGCCTCCAGGGCCAGAGACACGGCGAGCGACGGGACCTCGCTCCGCATGGGGCCCAGGTTCAGGTCCGCAAGCAGCTCCTGACAAAAACGGGGAAAGAAATTTGGTTTGAGCTACTTTCTCAAGGCGGCAAAAGAAAACCCGGTGGGAGGATGCTTCCCACACGTTGGAGCGCTTACCGCTACTTCGTTTGTATCTCCGTGTTCAAAGTACTCTTGCACTATGGGGGTGACCGTCTTCTCAAAGTCCCTCTCATCCAGCGGAGGCACCACAGTCTCATACACACAGTTTTCCTGTCAAAAAAAAAAGAAGAGAACAATTAGTTTCCATTTTCTTGTGCAAGAAGGACACATGCCGAATCTGGACCACAAACTTCAACATTTTTTCCTTTAAACCTTTCATTAACAACTAAATAATCGGCTAATTTTAGCTCGTTTTTGCTTGTGAGCAGAACAGCAAAAACAGAGAATATTTTACACAGTAAACACTTCCAAAACCCTACTGTTTTGAACTGCAGATCAAATCCGAGTGAACGACTGTCCTAAATGCAGATGCAATTACCTGATCTTCGTCAAAGTTGGGGTCTTTCTTGTCCACCTCCACCGGCTCGTAAACTTCACCAGATCTTCCCCACACGCCCTTTCCTCCCGCTCCACCTGCAGGTAAATGTCAGAGATAAAGTTACTGCCCTGACATCTGCTCATGTTAACTTAACAAGGGGAAAATAAATAAAAGAAGGTGAGAAACTGCAGCTTTAGTGTCTTGCGCAGGTCCGTCAGCGGAAACACGAGCCGAAACATTTTCCGCAGGTTCCACCAGTACGAATTTAAGACTTTTAAGACCAGCGACGTCGAAATTTAAGACCCGCCGCATCGTATGGGTTGGCAATAGAAGTGAGCCAGTGGCAACGACGAACAAGCAACGACTCACGATGGACGCAAAAAAAAAAAGCTAACTAGCTAGCTAGGGTATATTAGCAGCTAGTTAGCAGTAGCCACAACCACCTTCAGTCACAGTTTTTTTTTTTTTTTGTTACTGATCACATACAAAAACTAGCATCATTGCAGTTGCTGCCAACATGGAGATCAGGCTACATATTTAGTGTAGGCGCAAACAAACAAACAGACAAAAAACAATTGGAGGGTGAGCCCCCAGCAGATTGCAGACAGTTTAAGAAGACCAAAGCAGCTTGAAAGCGTCCTTTAAACCCCCCGTTAGTTCCACCCGCTTTGTGGGTAGAGCACTATATTTAGCTCATCCCACATTAGTTGAGAATCCGTCCCACTTCTGTGTTAAAACGGCTTGCTTTCTCGTCTGCTTTACTGAAAAGAAAAAAAAAAAAAAAAAAGAAAGAAAGAAAGCAGCACGCCCACACTAAATGTCTCTCACCTCAACTAAAATGTAACACAGATCAAATGCAGAGCAGGCCAGAGCTCAAATTGCACGGCTTCGCTGATGCGAGAGAACTGTTGTGTAACCAAGACAGCACAGACTCGGTGCCAAGAAAAACTGGACATGCCCTGTAGTCTGCGGCCCATGGGAAGAAGGCAAGAGGGCAAACCCAACTGCAGTCTGAAGGAGAGTCTAAATGAGTTACATCACTAAAGAGAGGCAAAACCTTTTGCTCTGAGCAAGAGGTTGGTCTCTCTTTAGCAACGCATTCAGACGCGCTAGAATGACAGTAATTCATGTTTTGTTTTTTTTAGCCAAACATACTCGGGTAGTAATTGTAGACGAATAAATTCTGCAGATTAAAATCAGAAAAACACAAAGCTGACGCTACGCGACACAAAATCATACGTATTTTTGGTCTAGTTTCTAGTACAAACATCTTAGTAAACTTGAAATGAGACAAAAACAAGTAACAAGTAACTTTTCAGCACGATATAGCAGCTTGTTTTAAGTCAAAAATTCCTTGACACTGATGAAAAAAATACTAGCTAGCAGTGAAATAATCTGCCATATTACATATTATAATATGTCTTGTTACACTGGCACATTATTTCACATCTAACTAGTATTTTTTCATCTATTTTAAGGAATTACTGACTTAAAACAAGCTCCTCTATCGTGCTGAAAAGTTACTTGCCAGTTAGTTTTGTCTCATTTCAAGCACACTGAGATATTTGCACTAGAAACTAGACCGAAAACACTTGTGTGTCTTTGCAGTGATGCTGGCTGGGTTCTGCACAAGACCTGCGGCGGAAAATTCCAGAAAGGCTCGGATGCACGCGGGACACGAAAGGAGGCTCGTTTTAAGGATTTGAGCCGCTCAAGGTCAACCGGCTAATTGGTTTATGGATCGGCGCTGGCAGGGCTACAGCAGGAAGCAGTGAGCCCCCCTGACCCACTGGGAGAGGTGGATTCCTGACGCAGCCGAAAGCGCAGGCAGAAGAAATATTGAGGAAGCGTCGTGATGTCACCTTTTTTCGGCAGGCCTCTGCCCTTCCCCATGCGGGACTTTCGGTCGAGCAGCTTGCTCTTGGGACTCGTCGGCGCCATGGAGGTTCCCCTCACTACTTCCCCGTTGTCACTGAGGGAGTCCCCCCTGCCCGAGTCCCTGGAGGAGTTTTTTCGCAGCCTCCGCTTGGCCTTTGCCTTCAGGCGAGCCTCGTGGATGTTGTTGCTGGACGAAGACACCCAGTTACCGTTGATCTCGTTGATGACGTTCTTGTTGGAGACGCCGGATCCCGCATTGTCTTCCTCGGCAGAAATGAAGGAGTCGCTGAGGTCCCCGGCCTCTGTTAAGACACAGGAGAACGAGTCGGTGGGCTTTTTTGTTGCCGTCAGTCGGTGCTTTCACTGCGCACAAAAACAGCTTTTCGTTTGATGTTTTGGGTTGCCTTTTTGGATGTCCACTTGAAAACATGTCCGGAATAATGTTTAATGTTGACGTTCTGACCCAACAAAACTGGAAGGCGAAAGATTATTTCGTTCCAAATCAAAAGTGCTTCAAGTTTTAATCTATATACTGAAAAATCAACATATTGGACAAATGAGTACAAACTCAATTTGCTACCATTTGTGATATAATCAATTATAATAATAAATCGACAGTGAAACACAGATTAATAATTATATTGAAAACTCGAATAAGTTTGATTTTCACAAATCTATAAATGGTGTACTTGCTTCAATGCAGAACATTCTCCCACGGTTTTTAAATGGTGAAAAATGTCAGTTTCTATAGTAACAAATATGACCTTTTGGCTGACATCTTAACTGCCATCTGCTTCAACCTCTAAAAAAAAAATAATAATAAAAAAATCTAAGCATTCTTCAAAATGCTGTTTATTTAACGCTTTATTGCAACATCTAAAAATAACAAATTACGCATTTGTTGCTATTTCGGTTGACGGCCGTTTATAAATGACAGCTTTTTAGACGCCATCTTAATTTTTTATTTTATTTTTTTTCTGTTGCTCTTTCAAATGAAATCGTTTTTTTCAGACGCACATTTCATTTGTGCAGCCCTCTGAAAAGAACTACATCCCATTTAGGTGGAATTAGTTCATTTATGATGCACTCAGCTACAAAAATGCGAGTAGAAAAACTGACTCAGTTCAGGGTGCAGTGAGAGGAAACACGAAAATCACCCACTTCCACATAAAAAAAACAAAAAAACAAGTCCCACTACCCTATATCGGTCCCAGCTGATGAAGCGTTTGAGGTTTTCACACTTACCAACGGGGTTTGCGTTCAGCCAAGCCTCGCAGTCAGCTGCCATAGTTTACAGTAGAAAAGAGCCTTTGCAGCGGAACCGTGCAAAAACAAGAATCACCGAAGATAACTGCAAAAAAAAAAAAAAAAAAAACAAAAGGGAGGAAAAATAACTGAAAATGATAGATTTGGCTGTAGACCTGCAGCGATGGTTTGTCCAGACATGTCGCAACACAACCACCCCCCTCCACCCCCCGCCCTCAACCATTTTCATTCAAAGACGTACTGTTGACAAACAATGGCTAACGCAGTTAATAACGATTATGTTAATATGGTAATGCATTTCCCTGGTTTTGATTTCACGTAAACAGGGTGACTTATTCCGTATATCCACAAAATGCAGTAAACATCTAGAGCAACCGTTCTCTTGCGTCGTTAACTTATCTTAACCTCGAAGCCCACACGTTAGTGAAAGATAACATCTAACGGTCAGCAGCTAAATGAACGAAGCTATCAGCTTTCTAACAATGCCGAAGTTTTAAATGTACAAATGTGCCCGCTCAAATGTTTTACTCAATAACAAGATTATAAAACACCTACCGTTTCGCACCTTGAAGCTTTAAACTCTGACGCGAAGGCTGTTGTTTTTGTTTTACTTACCCAGCAACGCAGTCACTTAGGCTTGTGTTTTTCTCATCTGATTGGTCCAGAGGAGGGGGCTGTTTCAGGGGAGCCAATCAGAGCGCAACAGAGAATTTCCTTCTAGAAAGTTCCATGTAGATCCATGAGGTCGTGTTGACTGTGAAGTGCTGCCCCCTGTCGTACAGCAGAGTATGCACGTTGTATCTTGGATATGGAGGTCACCGTTTAATTCAGCTACTAAATCCATATTTTTACATAAAAAAATAGTGATATAAATAACTATGCTACTATTAAAACATTTTTTTTAAATGCAAAATGGGGTTACAAGCATAAACAACCCGATATCAGGCAATAATAGGCAGAACAATACACAAATTATTCACATATGTATTTTTTGAATTAATATAACATTTTTCAAAGTAGCCTCTAATAAATTTAATCCTGCAGATTTAAAGACATTAAGAAAAACAAAAAGCCTTTGTGCAACAGCACAACACTGCGCTTATGGAAAGTAAATACATTTCAGCCGATGTACAAGCAAGGAAAATAATTTATGTTTTTTAAAAAAATCTTGTAGATTCATAGTTTTACCAAGACAGCGCAAATATTTCGGCCTATGATTACAGTAATGCTGTCAGTGTAGATTGTGTTTATAAATGTCTGAATCATTGTTCACTTTGTCCACATGGATGTAATCCCAGGAGCATTTCTGGAACAATCTGGAAATTTCTAGGAAATTAGAACTAACACACAAGCTCCTGTTGACAAAAATAAAAGTGAGGAAGCTCACATGAACAGGGAGATATTAAGATATATATTAAATCTGCATTGGATGATCTATTATGCTGTAGTCGCACAACAAAACTGAAACCAATAGTAAAAGACGTGACAGAGCAGAAAAAGGTAGAGCATTATTTTGAATCAGAAGGAAAAGAATCCATTTGCTTTCAATTGTTTTCAAATAAAAATCTGAACAGTAAAGTATAATTCAGAGACCTTAGAACAAAAGCTTTAGTTATACTTAGTTTAAATGACGGAGAATTGGACTTCATTTACTCATTCTGAAGGAAGTAGGTTGCAACGTCGGTTTTTTTAAGGATATCAAATACAAAACCAGAAGCCATGTGATTCGATTTATTAGATTGTTTGCATTTTATAATGGCTGACATAGATTTAGACATTTGCAATGTTTTCTCATCAAAAATGTGTGGAAACAGTCCCTGTAAACAATACTATTACCGATTTCACAAGATCCGCATCCAGAGAATAACAGATTCTGGCTTGATACTCTTATTACAGAATATTAACATAAATAACTAAAAAATAAAAAATAATAAAAAAAACATGGTCAAATTTAATGCTTGTGCTGCTGTAGACATATGATATGGCACATTAAACTGGGATTGTCTTAGGAAGCAAAGATTTTAGCAAAAATTTATTGAAACGTAAAACATTTCCATAATTTCATCATTGGAAACTATAGTGATGTGAGTTTACCTGAAAGATTTGCAGTCAGCCACATTCAATTCAAGCCATAGACATAAATATATAACTGTTATTTATACAATAAACTGGTTTTGATAAGTATAACAAGCCTGAGAATGTGTTCTACTGTTCTTTTAACTGAGAGAAAAAAAAAAACAAAAAGACATTTTGCCCCTGAGAGCTCAGGCTGTAACACAAATGAATGGACAAAATGCAAACAATCTTAAGAAACAATTTGATTTGGACAAAAGTTGCATGGCGTTTAGAACGACGAAACAAAGCCAACACGCCAAATATGGACGTTTACTGCAAACCTGCTTCTGGCTTAGAGGTCACTCTAAGGACGTCCTGATCCAAACCCGGGTCATCAGCTCCGTGTCACGGCCGTTTTAAGTGATCGCTAGCAGAATTTCTGCCAAAAGCCTTACACAACTGTTTTATTTAAATATGCAAATTAATTAGATTGAACTTAAAACAGAAAATAGTATATTTCCAGATGAACGTTTTGCAGCAAAACAAAAATAAATAAATATATGTTGTTTTGTTTTTTATTTGTTTTTTTTTTCTTTTTTCAGAAAAACTTGCATAAGAACTCTGGGAAGACAGTAATTCATCACAGTGTAAACCTCCTTTACAATTCACTTCAAGTATGTACAAAACTGGAGAATTCAAGACATTTTAGTATAATTTAAACATAATAAAAACTACCACAACAGTCCCAAAAAATAAATTCAAGCTTCTGTTTGTCACATTATCCATGTCCCCCCCCTCCCCCCCTTTCTGTAGCTCTACACAAACTCCACACGTTCACCCTGCAGTGTACTGCTGGAGGTCAAGGGTCAAGCTGGTGTCAGTGCGCCGCGGAGGGTTCGGCCAGCGCGCTCGACAGGCCGTTCTCTGCCAGCTGGGACAGGTATTTCTGTGAAATTAAAACCATATGACTAAACTTCAAATTCCAGCATCGGTACAAAACAATAGCATAGCATT
Organism: Girardinus metallicus; assembly: GCA_903067095.1. Lineage (NCBI taxonomy): Eukaryota > Metazoa > Chordata > Actinopteri > Cyprinodontiformes > Poeciliidae > Girardinus > Girardinus metallicus. Next base: position 38,343 of record CAEGAE010002183.1, read on the forward strand.
TGCACTACATCACACAGCCCTGGATTTTATATTTTTTCTGACTGATGAAGGTTTGGCCGAAGCCGAACAGGTTCAACAGAACCAACAAGGACATTAACATGCTTGTGTTTCTGTTGTTCACCAGACGTGCAGTTGAATGCCACCAACACCCCACCCATCCTGCTCGGATATATATATACATAGTTGCAGTTTGAGAGATGTACCTGCAGGTTTCTGTAGTGTACGGTGCTGCGGCAGTGAGTCGTTTTTGCAGTGTCCTCGCTGCTGTAGAACAATCCGCACAGTTTGCAGTAGAAGCCTGTTCTTGGCTCAATGAACTCCACTCCTGTCAGAGAGAGAGAGAATGCAACAGTCCAACACCACCCAGAACCAGAACAAAACATGACTCATGGGTCTTGGCCAGGAAAAGCAGGGAACCTCACATAGGACTTGCAAAAAAGTTTTCTTTTTTGTCACTCTCCTTGCGTGATGTTTGAGACAACAACATTTTAAAAAGTATTGTTGTACAGTCTTTCACATTCAGGTCTAATGTGCTTGAATGATTTATTATTAAAAAAAAAATTGTTTCAGCAGAAATAAGGCACCCGTTACTGTTCTGTTAAAAGAATGCTGCTGTCGGTCTCTGTCCCTAGAGGTGGCATGACTTTGCACTGAACTAAGTCATGCCACCTTTAACGTGATGATCTCGGTCAGGCTTTAGATCAGTATGTGAACTGAATTTTGTAGATAAAAATTGTGTTTTCGTGTTTGTTTTCTTGTATTTCTTATCAATTTTTCAGTTTTTACAAAGTCATTCATATTAACACTCCTTATAAACACGTGAAAAAGCCTTTAAGAATCTTTGTTTTCAAAGAAGTAACATGATCTCACTTAAATTTGTTATGGACACATTCAATCAGAGTCCAATTGCTTGGAGGTGAAAAACACCGCACAGCAGAAAAAAATAAATAAATATATATATATATAT